>JAUCNG010266629.1:0-19006 GCA_032353305.1 Cephalothrix spiralis
GTTCGGTCCGCTCATTTGAAACTCCCGGCAATGAATAGCAGCGACATCTATGTCGCCTCTATTTATACCCAAGTTGGATCTTTAAGGTTTGCTAGTCTGAAGACCTGCATATACGATTATCCTGCCTTTTTGTTTTACTTTGTAACATTTTATTAATTAAATTTTTATAATTTAAATTTTTAGACAGAAGTAGAGGTAAAAACAAGATCGTAGTTATTATTTTCACCTTTTTAACATATCAAGCTTATAGAGCATTAACACCTGATTAGATGATACAGATGCACAGTTTGAAAATGATTTTGCATCCTCAAGTAGTCTATAAGTTGTTATTGCAACCTTTGGTTACTGGGCGAGTTATAGGAGCATTATCATCACCTATGCACTTAAATCCTGCACCCCATGCCTCAACAGTATTTTACCGATTCAGCTTGACCTAGCACTGAGAGTCTGAGACCTATACTTCTAAAAACTAGAAAATCTCCGGTTTCCAGATTGATTTAAAGAAAAAATCGATCGGGGGCTCCTTTTCGAGAATCGAAAGAATAACAGGATATTTTTGAAGATATTGACAGTCTATTCAATTTTTGGACTCGAAGTATCTAGTTTTAGGCTATATAATTGTATTACCAACATATACGAATCTGACCCTTTTTGTATTCGCGCTTGCGCAATGCCAGAACTAAAATGTGCAGATTTTGAAAAGGGCCTTAGCATTTCTTTCTCTCTCTTGAAAACCGTTCTGAAAGTAATATTTAGTGCTATAGGTCAAATTGTATCGATGAAATATTGTCAAGGCACGGGGTGCCAGCTTAAGAACGATGGTATTAGCTTAACTAATATTAGAGAAATTAAAAATTTGTTAAAGGATCAAAAATCAAACCGTATTGTAAAATTATAACAATTTGGGCAAGGGTTCGGGCATCTTATCCCGAAGGGCGAAGGGTAGTTTCGATTCATCTTAATTTCTAGTAAAACAGATGCTCTGTGTAGGAGAATGTGGTTCAGGACATGTCTCGTATAATTATTAATTTAACTGGAATCTTAACTCGTACTTATGTTGTTATCTCTATATATTTGGACCTTGCTGTTTGGAATTATTTAAATAAATTGGAGTTATGCTCTGGTTACGAAAGGCCGTACCAAGCAAGAGGAGAGTAAAACCATAGATTAAAGGCCGTATGCATCGAAATAACTTGTTTACATAACAAAGAAAATGAAATGCCATGAAATCGTTGAACCGTGTAATCAACGATGCCTAAATTAAATGACAGGTGTTATATCTATCTATAATACACATATTTTTAGCAAAATATTCAATTCAAATGGTCTAATAGCCATTTTTGATCCGAAAATTTCAACCCCCCTCTCCTAATATAGACTGGAATACTTCCCCTAACAATACCCACTTTAAGGAGTATAATCCGAACATAGTCCAATTTTCGTTATCAAAGTGGGAAATTAGGCGCAAGAACTACAGCTGAGTAGAGAAGAGTTCAATGAATCTGTATGGCATTCAATGATTGGGTATTGTATTTGCTTTTGATGACAAGCAAACTAAAAATTGTATTTAAATTTTCAGGAAGTAATACTTACGAGGAAGCGGCATCTTATATTCAATTACAATTTGAGAATCTGAACAAAAAGAAAGATACCAAGGAAATCTACACGCATTTTACCTGTGCTACTGATACAAATAATGTACAGTTCGTCTTTGACGCTGTTACTGATGTTATTATCAAAAATAACCTGAAGGATTGTGGTCTGTTCTAGAGGTTAGTACTCTCTTCGTTTTTGATTGGTTTGCAATAATTATTTTTGTGGATTTTAAAGAATCACTATTTTAATTCCAGCGAACCCTTCTCTCGGTATATCGAGAAGTGTTAAAAAATAATCTGAAATAACAATGATTAAAGTTTGGCACTGCCATGATGCTCGGTCAGGGTTCATTCACATCTTAGATTTCCTGGAATAAGGAAAATCAGAAAATATTCCTGGAAAAATGCAGCATACGTACATGCAGAGGTCAATTACGTCAAATAATTTTTTCACGATTTCCACACGTATTTTTCTATTCATCTTACCTGAAACAGTGTGACCACTAACCTGGAAATCAGGGAGAACAAAATTCGGTTAAAAGGGTCAGGGAAAGTCAATTTTCAAATTTTGATGAAAGACCGGGAATAGTCAGGGAAAAATATTCCAGATAATTAGTTAACGACAAGTTATTTGTCGTGATATACATTCTTGACAAAATATATGTCAAGAAAGACAATTTTTTCACTTGGTCATGGAAACTATTGAAATGGTCAGGGATTTCAGGGAAAAGTCGAGGAATTTTGAAATCCAAGAACGGTCACCCTGTGAAAAAATAAATAATTTTGCCTCGCTTCGCTGGGCTCATTTCGTTTAACGAATTTAATTGTGTACGAGTGAAACTATGTCTTCAAATAGATATTTTCTTACTTTCCTGGGAAATCTCGTAAATTTACCTTCGGGAATTCCTGGGAAATTTCTCAACATGAGCGTATGAACGGCGACGTACGCTATTTGGATTCGGGTCCAATCCTGCTATGATATTTTGTTATCAAGGCCTCCCTTTGAATCATCGTTTTCCTTACTCTAGTAAACAAGAGTTAATATCTGTACTAAGTACATTGATATTTACCTTGACGGGTATAAAAATTCCCGGGGAAAATATTGTACTTTAGCACATACGTTTTCCTTAACCATCATCATGTCTGTCCATTAAATATTGTTTGTCTTATTTTCAGGAATCAGTTCTTTTTAGGATATGGTTAAAATTATCCAAAAAGTGGTGCTCTCGTCAATTCAATCAAAGAAAGAATACTGGTTTTCTTTCCCCTCAGATTGAGATTAATGGCAATTTGTACATAAAATATTCCATGGTTTTAACTGTATAAATGAAAGATATTTATAAGATCAATTTTGTTGTTGATTGTGATCATGAAAATTATAGGATTATAGGCTGTCAAAAATTTCATAAAAATCAAATCCACTTGTATTTCAAATTTTTTATATAACTTTATATAAAATTGGATATTTGGGGACAAAAGTAAAAATCTATATTGATATTATATATGGATATTATATTGTTATTTAAAATTAAATATTGTAAATATTAAATAAGTCTAATAAAAAATATTTATATTGATCAACCAGTGGGATACCCAACTGACACTGACTTAGGGTGACTAACAGGTTAAGTTCAAAAATTGTACTATTCAGTGTTAATTCCATTATATCAATTTATGACTTACGATAAAAAATCATTCATAATTAATCATTGAAATAAAGATAATCTGCTAAAAAGCCATCTCGCAAGAGTTCAATAAAACAGGGTGCAACATAGTGCCATGTTTTTTACCTATGGCTGCATTTTGTGTGATTCTATTTATATTTGGACCGTAGAATTAGGTTACGTAGCACTCTAAAATTAATTCATCTGAAATTCAATGTGCACATATATGATATGCTTATGTGTGGACGTTGATTATCATTTCTTCTGCATTCCCTCTGTTATTTGTTTGTTTTTATGTAATGAGCATTCGATATACTCTGTGAATGCGATTTTAATTGTGTAGATATATAATGGTGTGCTGGTTGAATTATAATATCTAACCAAATGTTTGTTTGGTTTTATTTTACATACGACATGCATCTAGATTCTTTCAGAGTTCCTAAAACTTTTAAAACTTGTATTTTTTCTAGCTCTTCATTTTTCGCCGTCCTGATTACTTTTTTTACTGAAGTTCCACCAAGTATTAAAACTTAATCAAATGATTATAACAATATCAAATGATTATTACTTGCCAATTTTATATAATGAACAATCATGTCCAATTTAGGATTACCATGACTACGATACGAACGTAAATAGTATTTTCTTTTTCTTGCTCAAGGGGCCAATATGTTTTGAAATTTGTAATTTTTTAAAAGAGTATATTCTTTGAAATTGTAATTACGTCACTAATACCCTTTTCTTTTTTAAATAACCGTTTTAATTCACCCGTTAAATAATATTGCATTTATATCGGCTTTTTAAACACAGCTTCGATGAGCCATTGCATCTATAAATATAAGTTACACCTAGTTTTTGTTTTATAAACTAATTATAATATGTGATAGCATATGGTCAATTTCCAATAGATCAGTGATCAATTCGTTAAATTTCACCGGTGCTGTCAAGAAGTGATAAGACGTCTACATCTTTTTCGATCAATGGCTTAGCTTATTTTAATCCCACGTTTAAGCTGATCTCACTTGCCAGGCTACATATGTATCATTGCACACAAAAACGTGTATTTACAAAATCCACAAAATCATGACAACTAATTAAATCTATGTGTTTTTTGACAGAACGTCTTACTAGGCGGTTAAAGGTTTTTCTCCTTATTGAAACGTTATTTTAATTGTTTCATGATACAAAACCTGTATTAAAATTTGTAATTTGCAGAGGTTAATTTAGAAAATACCTGATCATTGCCCTACTAAATATATTTGTAGAGAGTGTTTTCTTTTTTTATATGATCAATAATAATCCTTTGTAAACTTTATGTACTTAATTTTGATTCTGTTGATAACCGCTAATTTCACTTCTCAAGTTTTTTGCGCAATATGTGTATTATTAGGATTTGATATCAAATTTATTATTTTTGCAACTAATGATATTACAGTTCAGAGTTTACTTCCATGAGATCAAATCGCTGACCAATGTTATTTTTGATATATTGTAGTTTAAAAAATAACCTTTCAAATGTTTTTTAAAAATTATTTTATAATTTAATTCGAAGACCAGAGTATTATTATTTTTTTAAGTGAATCCACAATCATTCATCCACTGTCCTTTATACTTTTGTTGTCAAAAAAATTAAGGAATTATTTACTATATACATTGTACTTGTATTATTAGAGAACGATTACGATTGCGAACGATTGGTTAAGATTTTGAGTTTTAAGTTTCACTGTTGAACGTATTTACAATTATGATTTTCATTGTTTCTTGATAAATACTTCGAATTATCATTTTCCAATTCCAAGATTTAAAATTCGATCGACCGGAAGTCACTTTCGTGGTTTTATAATTTCGATGTGGATTGTTATGGTCTATGGACCAGGGGCAGCATTGTGTAGGTGTGTTTAGCTATTGTTTTTTGACAAACTTTTGGTCTTCAGTAACAAAATTCGTTAATCAAAACTCATATTTAGCCTTAATTTCACCTTTGAAATGACTTTTTCAAAAATTTTAATAATTTTCTGAGGTTAAACAGAACTTTCAGAAAAATTAATTTTAATTTATTTTTTCGACCTTAAGATTGAAGAGGGTTCTAATTTCACAACCTTCATTTTTTGTTAAAAAACACGTTCCTATCGTAGGGAATTCACAAATAGGTGAACACACCTCTAATGATTGATAATAAAAGCTTGAAGGCAAGCTTAACAGTTTGTCTCCCGTTTGTCTTGTCTTGTTAAAGTGATTGCTGAGATAATGATGTTAAAATGTTATCTGTAAAAGAATATTTTTGTAGAAAGTTTTTGGTCTGCAGTTCTATCAAAGCATTTATATAGTGCATGTAAGGAAATATGTTAAAAGTAAGTTGTCTCATGAATCGCATACTGCATGTCCATAATAAATAACTGTAAGATATTTAACCTTTTTTCTATTTCTTTATTTTAGACCCGGGTTTTAGACACTTCGGTATTTTCATTGACGATTACAGTGCAGCGTAAAATGTTATCTGTAAAAGAATATTTTTGTAGAAAGTTTTTGGTCTGCAGTTCTATCAAAGCATTTATATAGTGCATGTAAGGAAATATGTTAAAAGTAAGTTGTCTCATGAATCGCATACTGCATGTCCATAATAAATAACTGTAAGATATTTAACCTTTTTTCTATTTCTTTATTTTAGACCCGGGTTTTAGACACTTCGGTATTTTCATTGACGATTACAGTGCAGCGGTCCCATTTGCTCTGCATGTCCAATGAGAGAGGGAAAATATTTCAAGAGCAGCAACATACAACCAGGTGCATATTTTACTATAGGCACTTGATACAACTTATATCAAAATATTCATTATAAAAATCGCCAAGCCTACACATTCACGAATTTCTTTTCTTAATTCATATTGACGACTTTTAAATTAGATGAGTTTCATGCTTTTGATATTAAAGATCATTAAAGAAAATATTTGACTAAACGCAGTTCACAATATTTTTTCTTTCCTTTAATTCCTATTTTTGCCTTGAAAAAATTGGAATCCTTGTAGTCTGGGTCAGTCCTAATTTCAGACCTGAAAGTGAGGCTAAAACTGTAATTTTCCGAGATGTAGGCCTACGGATAAACAAACTTAAAGAAAATATCCCAGGCTAAAAAAATCGAGAACTGAAATGATTCTGAAATGGCCTCATGTTTTCTATCTCCAAATGAGCGAGTCGATCATTAGCTCTTACATGCACAAGAATTAGCTATATTAGCCTCTATAGTACTTCATGGTAAAATCTCCGAAACTAACAACTGGATATGAATTAGTGGTCTGAGACCCCAACCCCGCACTGATTTACATTCGCCGCGTCAAAATATCGTGGACGAAGACCGCGAAAATCGATGACGTTTACACACACGTGATTTTTTCAATTCACTTCCGTGTTCTAAAAGAAATTTATAAACATTGTAAAATCTCGAATATTAGCTTCTTTATTGTTATTTTGAAATAAATTGCTTATAAAATGGAAACTGCCGTTCGAAAGCTTAGTGATACTGCGTAAGTTTTTTATTTTATGGATTTTAAAATCGTCCCAAAGAGTCCCATGGCCATGTGAATAAAATTATGAAAAATGAATAAAATAAAATCCTGTAATCTTAAATTTTCTTCTGCTTAAATGCATGTTTATTTGTCTCAAAATTGTTGACATCCAGGGTGAAAGTTTCTAGAGCTGCCGCGCGAGATTGCAGCGCCAAAATTTAGTCCGAAACCTGCCGTGTATCAGGTGTATTTCATCAAATACCGAAAATCCCAAGATTTATTGCAGCGGATGTGAAATATTTTGTAGAAGATCGGCCGCAATATTTTCAACCACCGGCCACACCTTATTATTGATGACCTTTTTTTAGGTAATCAAAATTATCGATGACCATTATTTTTAGGTACCTTTCGGTAATCAAATTGAAACTACATGTCTACCTAGTAAATAGCTATATTTCATCACAGCTTGTATTTTTTTCCATGCTTCCGGAAATACTTTCAATCAGTTTAAAAAAATATATTCGGGTTGATGTTTGACTACCTAGTAAATATGATCTACCTTATTTTTATTTATTTTTTTTTTTGAAATAGTATTTTCATCAGCATGGGAAAAAAAATACAAGATGTATGAAATATATCTAATGTCTACCGTACTCAGTACCGGTACTGCTAAAGCAAAAAAATGTTATTTTAATTTTAAAAGTTGAAATTATCACAGCTGCGTCAAAATTACCACGGTTGCTGCTAGTCAAGGTAATTGCCTAAAATTTCACCAAAAATTTCCGCGAAAAATGGTTGCCGCTGCAGTTGAGATAATGTGAGCTGTCATGCGAGATCTTGCCCTAAAAATAAAATGACTGGCTTTCCACACTGGGTTGACATTAACCACACCTGTGCACTAGTTGTTTTAACATTGCTCCTAAAATTCTATTATTTACAAAATCTATGCCCTGCAGGCGCAAATCAAGTAAAAAAGTACAAGCACAAGAAGGGTTGCTGAGATGAGCAGGGCAACACTATACAAATATTGTACAACTCTTTGTACTATATCAAGATTTATAGGCAAGGACCATCGGCCTCAAACAATATCATCATAATTAATTGTTTGTGTCCAAAACATCATTCTATTTTTTACAAGTATACCAATACTATGATATGGCCAAGGTCAATTAATCTTGATTTTGTACCATGGTGTAGGACAATATTTGATTTATTTTACATGATAAAGTTGGTGAGATAAGTCCCAGAATCGAAGCCCTATTTATGAGCATACTCAAGTGTCATCTCCGACAATAAACAAAACAATTGTGAGCGGCTGAGGTCGCAGCAACACAATGTTCATGTCAGCCATAGATAAGCTTTGTGTTATCGATGAATAAAATTGTATTTCGCGCTCCAGCTCGCTTAATATCATGAGATCGAGAGATGATGTTGGATACACATGTTGATGTTGGGATAGTACACGTTGATGTTGGGATAGTATGCACGTATAGTACGCACATAGTTATGACGAGTTTTTGATAATATTGTGTCGTTATCTTAAAGAAACACAATATGAACATTTGTTAAAGATCACATGACAGTGTTTTAGCCAATAGCTTAGCAGTAGAGAAAAAGAGAGACATGTTAAAAAATATACGTTATATGAGGGCCCAGATGGGGGTCTCTATCCTGATCCCATTTAGAAAAAAGGCTCTATCCCGATCCTGTTTGTGAAAAATCCTGTCCCGTTTGCCATCCTGTTATACGTTTAACGTTATTATTCCATTTCCCGTCTCCATTTCCTTTTGGTTTTCATTACATGTCTCCGTTTGGGTTTCATCTCGCTTATTTCCGTTTCCCGTCACCCGCTACAGTTTGATTTCCATTTCCTGTCTCTCATTACCCTTAGGTCCCCGAATCCCGTGGGCCGATCCCATAAGGGCCATTTAGGGCCTATCTCGGATCCTGTTTAACCCCATCTGGGCCCCCTTATATTTCATGTCTAATTGTATTAATGAATAAAGTGTTATATTTATATTATTGACCCTAATTTAACTCTCCTAGTGAACACAAGTTTTCTCAGAGAGAAGTAAAGTACTAAAGAGCCACCTTCCAGGGTCTTATCTTATCTATGTGTCTTACCTTGATCAGCAAGGTTAGTCTGTTGCCAGATTTCACACTTTATTTTTGACATTGTTCTATTTTTTTTGGTGATTGTATGGAGAGAATGGATTTATACTAATTCATATTTTGTTTATTCCCTGAAAAGCTGCCGAAACCAGCTACTCTTATCAAAGAGCCCCAGCCCCAGGGGGCCTTTCGTGCTGAGTTCTGTCTCATACATGCCAGGCCTTTGTATTACACATTTGTCCACCTAGTTTGGAGCACTGTAAATGTGGTTCATAAGATATAGTTGGCGCTGCCTGGATTCGACCCCTGGATCACGATATGCAGGCACTACAGACTGAGCTAACGAGCCACTGATGGAACAGGCCAACAGGCCTGTGGAGAGAAGGGATCAAATGCTAATGTTTTTACCCTCAATTACTAAAAAAGAAATTACAACAAAACTTTATCGAAAATTTGAATTGAGTAAGTCAAATATGGTTACAAATATTAAGGTAACAAATATTGTGCGCCTTCTTGCCCAATTTCATTATTCTGAACTACCAATGTGTGGCCCAGGCATGTTCCATCCAATGTGTTGCCTTTACAAAGTCCTTTGTAAAAAGAAACCCTCCAGGTGAAATGAGCCTGTGATGTACAGCAAATATAATTTCTATTAATATCTTTATTTCTCTTTTTTTCAGACAGTATAAGCATATAGTTGATAATATTGTGCTAAAAGTTCAGAGCAATTGCTTTGATATAACATGTACATGTATTCAGATGTATTGTATGTTAAGGCACCAATAGTGCATATTTGTCAACAAATCTTTTTTCTTCTTTTTCAGGGCATCACAACCTGGTGTATTAGGTGTTGTATGCAGTGACCAACAGGGTCTTTGTTTCTGTGGTAAGATTTTGATTTTAATTATTTCATATACATGTAAGATGTATAGTTACTCACAAGGGATCAAGTTTCCTTGCTAAAACTCTCGGGACTAACACTGCATATCACCTTTAAAAAATTTCGGACCTGCGGGGAACTCTGTATTCTAATAAATTTTTCTAAACCCCTTTTTTCATCTTTGACAAAAACTGAATCAAATGATTTTGATAGCTAGAACTATCTGAGCTAACGATCCACTAGAACTCTTTTTAAATCGCCAAAAAATTCGCAATAATCTTCACATCTTTTTGTTACACCCTGGTGCAATACTAAAGAAGTAGTAGAAACTCAAAAAATATTCAAATATTAGGATACCCTGTATACCTATTTTATTTAAGTAGAAACTCAAAAATTTAACATTTTTATATATTCTTCATTATTTGGAGGATATGATTATACTGTAGTTAGAATTTATCATGATTTATTCTGTCTATTTAGTGAGTGGGGCAGCCAAGAGAGATGCAGCCGGATGGACTGCTGCAATGTGCCAGCAAGTTCAAAAATTACATCCTGAAAGTAATGAAACCCCAGTAGTTTGTATTGAGACTGATAATTGGTAAGTGTTGATGACAAATATGTACTTGGGCCTTTCCAAAAATAAGCTTTTCAAATATGCCCCCATTCAACTGCTTCTTACTGCGAACACAGTAATAATATCGTGACGCTGATTGTCTATTCAGCTCACCTACTGTCTAAGCCTTTTGTAGATATATACTTTTTGTATAAAAAGTGTATAATTTGGAAAATATTTCAGTTTTAAAGCCAAAATTCTCCGTTTTTCGATGTTGCACGAGAAATCATGTAAATTTAGAACTCCTGTTAAAATTAAAATTGATAAGAAATGAATCAGAAAATGATTTTAATTTGTGCGAAACTAATCTATCCAATAATACAATCCTGTTTCACGGTCGCCCTATAGGTTTTGATTTGATGAAGCATTTGTACGTTGACCGTAACGTCACAGAAGCCACACTAAAATATAGCCATTTTTAGCGAATGATTACATAGCGATTTTAAACCTTGATACTTATAATATTTTTATGAATAGTACAACTCTTCATCTCTGCAAAGAACCAAAGACCTTCTTTCAGGCTGCTTTGTATTCAACACAATAACACTTCAACTAAGACAGTTTTTCGTCCGTAACGTCACAAATGCAACTAATTTTTGGAATGGCCCACTTGGACTATTTGGAGCTCCCTGTTTCAATAATTTTAAGAACATTAAAATGTCTAAAATTTTTAAGATTTGGAACAGACCCGGTGTGTCCCGGGTCCTATCAATCCCAGGTTCTATGTATCCCGGGTCCGATGTATGCCGATTCCTCGTAAGGTAGGGGAATTTGAATTAAAAAATGTTTCGAAATTTAAAAACCTGAAAACTATTTTCTGGATGTTTCAGACAGAAATAAAACTAAAAAAAAGTTTTGACTTAGCATTTTCTAAAACTAAAATGAACACCCAGAAAATTATATTTAGTTTTTAAAATTTTTAAAAACTAATTAATTCTAAGTCAAAATCCCTTGTCTAACGGGGACACATTGGACCCGGGATACATAGGGTGCACCCAAAAATGCCTAAGTCGAAATCCCCTACATTACGGATACATCGGACCCGGGACACCTGGGGTTGACCCCGTAATAAACTATATTTATAAGATTGAGGATATCATTTCGCGGCCGTTAAGCTGTACAATGATGTACAAGTTCTGTATTTCCTTTCTTATTTTACCAGAATTTTGGCAAAACTGTCTAATCATAAAATTTTACAGTCGATTAATGTTTGTTTTTTTAATTTTCAGTAATATGCTGATAAAAACTAAGGATAATGTAACAGTGGGAATATATAAAAGCACGTCATGATTCAATAGATATTACTTATCAACTTTAACACTAGTCAAATATAAACATGGACATCGGATTGTGATAAAATAATTGGATTGTGAACAGATGGATAAGCCCAGAGTTTACCTTATATGATCTTATATGAATCATGAACTGTGAATGAGAGACAGTATTTTGTAAATACAATTATCATATATATATACATATGTTTTATATTATAAGTAAATAAAAACTGTAAGAACCTTGATTTCTATATAATATCTGATTCCATTTTGAAAAAAAGAAAAGAAAAATATTATTATCCTTTTTTATAAAAATTATAACCCATTTTTTATAAAAAAAACAAACAAAATAGTTATGGAAATAAAAATAATACATATAGATCATATTAATTGATTTTTCAGCATATTTTCTCTCTCTCGATAAGATAAAAGAATGTCACTTTGATGGCTTGAAAGTTTTTGCATTCGGTAGGCCTACAAATGGAAGTCCATAAAATTTATGTATTATTATTTAAAAATTTGACGTAGATAATTATCAGTAGTATTCTACTGCTTAGCATTCTTAGTGAATAGTTCACCCACATCACATCAAGTCATCATGGTACTTTTTATCCAAAAATAAAACACCAAGATGTCAATTAATATGTAATACTATTAGTTTTATATTCATAACAGTAATATTTGTTGAGAAGAAAATTTCTCACTTAGTGCTAGTGCCTTAGATGCAGAGTGGGCAGCTGTGTTATATTTTTTTTTTAGGAATCCTATAAAATCCTGAATAATAGAAGAAAGAAAGGTCTATTTTCATAAAAGAGCCCCTGGCCCTTTTGTGCGAATCCTTCGCGAGATCTCACATAAGGACCATGCCTATAATAGAGCGATTAATTGAAGCGGATGAATAAAGAGTTTTTATTTTTAAATAGTAAAAGCTAAATTTTCTATATTTTGAGTATATGATCTATAGATTGTAGTCTGAATTCTTATACTTATAAAATTAGACAAAATCACACTTTGTACCGACGAAAGGTAGTTTAATTTATATCGATCACGATTTAGCCTACTCTGCGGACCTAGAGTTTATATCAAAACAAATTTTGATACGGTAAGGCCACGCGATTCAGTGCAGCATATATAAAAGCTAATCAATTTGTGCTGCATCTTTTTGTAAATAAAAGGTCATTCTTCCTATTGGAAAATTAAAACAAAGTAACATAACTAATTTTATCCTTGAAGCAGTGTCACGTTATACATTTACCTCGGTGTGGTTTTGGAGAGTCTATGTATTTTATGTTCTCATTATTCTACACAAATCTCCAATTATAAATTGAAGAAGAAGAAAAAATAGTAGAAACTATCGAACTGTCATATTTTTAACCCGATTCCTCCAGTAACATTAATTTTATTACTGCAAAATGTTGTATTAATTCATGCATATGCAAGGCGACTCAATTTTGCAAAGTGTAGTGAAGATTTGGGCACTTAAAAATACCTTGGGTGAGATAAAAAATCCGGACGAAATGAGCTAAATCGTGAACGATATAAATTAAACTACCTTTCGTCGGTACAAAGTGTGATTTTGTCTAATTTTATAAGTACATTTATAAGAATTCAGACTACCATCTATAGGTCATATACAGTGAGTCCCGATGTTATGGAAGACAGCCAGATGACATTATATTGTGACTTAATTATGAATATTTTAATAATTGCAAAAAATACACATTTGAGAGCATGGTCTTCTCTCTCGAATAAAACAGATTTAGTGCATGTCGGTTCATAACTAAGGGAGATACGATGATTCTCCCAAAAAATATCCCATACTAAATCGAAATAATGCTATTTTCAATCACTCTGAAATTAATCACTTTCAGTGCGTTTCAATTTTTTAATACATTTTTTCATCTCGAGTACCTCGGTATATGATGATGCGCGCATCATCTATCCATGTAAAGGGAAGCTATAACAAGTGCTGAGGCGTCGAAATGACATTTTTTGTGAATAGTAAATTGAATAAGATTTTTTTTTTTTAATTATGAGAAAGGACGTTTTTTTCAAGTTTTCACGGCGCCTACTTGGCAAATACTTGGCAAATACAACTTTTGGTCCTTGGGGTTTATGTAGACAGTTGTTGTTAAGACAGATTTGCACCAAATTTGTTTTATTTGAAAGAGAAGGCCATGTTCTCTCTAGTGATCACTAGCAGCGATATGGTCATAATTAAGTCACAATATGACGTCATCTGGCTGTTTTTCATAATATTGGGACACTCTGTATAGCTCATTGTTAGTCATGTGTACAGTACAGTGTACTACATATAGGTTGAACCCGGTTCGATCCTGATTATTCCATTTTCTAATTTAGGCGATCGCGACCATAGCACTTTAATATGAACCCACCGCACGCCCAAGAATAAGATACTCCTCATCTCTGGCTCCCCAACTATTATTCAGCTGTTTAGGCGATATGAGTCACTAAAAATTTAAATAGTTTAGAAGTCGCACCTTTTTTGCTCCCAAACTCCATAACACTGGTGCTAAGGATTTTACAAGAAGAACAAAAAAATTAATCACGAGCTGCTTCAGTGCAGAGGATAGCCAGGCCAAAACAATTGCTCCAATGGAAACAGAAGTGGTTGGCCGGGAGCACTAAAAATACGGGCAGGGCTAGCTGTAGTAAGTGTCATTAAGGGAGCAATTTACAATTTCAGCATGTTGTACTTCACGTAAGGCAATCTGTGTCAAAAAGTCAGACTGCTGCGGGCACGAAATCCGCAAGCGGTAATCGTTACTTCATACCCGATTTTGAGATTCGCTCTGCGCATGCGTAAATCGAAAAAATAATAGGTTAGGATAATGTTCTATCTGTTGGTAATACATAAATATAGCCTAAACCCAGTAAACCCAATATTTGCCGAGAAAATCGAGTCCAAATTTATGACATTATTTAGGACTACCGATATCTCTAACGGCTGGGTTTAGGCTATATAAATATATTGCCAACAGATAGAAACATGACCCTAACATACATGAATACGCTCTTACTTTTTCGATTTTTCAGACTGCTATACGTGACTTGATGAGAAAAATACAAAATAAGCCTAATTTTTAAAATGAAAAAGATTTTAGTTAATAAATACGAATTCAATTTTTCTTTCATTTCAAAAATTAAATTCATTGTGGATTTTCTCTCACAACACGGACTATTGTGTTCTACTACATTAAAGTTCTACTTGTTAACAAATGTTAAATATGGAACCATGCATAATTTCATCATACTCATTTGTACAGTCCAATGTAATAAAACAGAATTAACAAATATGGTCATTTATTGCTTGAAAGTATACATTCTTGTACTTGGTACATTAAGGATCTTTAACATTTATGCCAACAATTTTTAAACATGATTTATGACTTTAAAAACGAAAAGCCGTATTTGAAAACATTATTCTGTAGAAAAACTAAAAGCCTATTTTAGAAACACAAGGTACAAAATTAATACAAATAAAAATACTAATTATGCATTCCAAATTGAAAAAATACATAACATAACAGCAGTTGACACATTTGCATAAGTTATGCATTGCATAGTTATGAAGTATCTATTTTTATGCTTACTCGACTGCGCCAAGTTGCAAGTACATGTATTTGTTTATAATTCAATATTGTATATCTAAATTTAATTTCCGTATAACCACTTCTGAATGTTTTTAGAAGATTTTATGAGGGTTTTTGGCAATATTTTATATGATTTTATGAGATTTTCTGGCAATTTATGAGGCTAAGAGCGAATATTCTCACAACTTTCATTCGCTACAAACTAAAGAAATTTGGTTCATAATGAGTCTATATATCTATTGAAAAACTACAGACGTTAGACTGCATACCGGGACACATGACTCCGTTTAAGGATCTTAATAAAACCTACCATTAGCCAAGATATCACTGTCTTATCCCAAGTAGGTGACCAACTGCTGTCAATAGATTTGATAATTGTCATTCAAAGGCTAAGCTTTATAATAAGGTTATATTTAGATCCTAAACGGATACATGTATCTCCGTATAATGTACAAGTTTTACGTCTATAGAATTATTTGTCTATGATATAATTTATTAAAGAGTAAGAGACTCTTTAATTTTTCTCATTCACCTTTGAACGAACAAACCTAAAATGATTAAATTCCTTGAGTCGAACCGTGAACGAAGCGACGAGAGAACATTTTTGACACCTTTTTACCCCATTTACATCAAATTTAACTGAGAATTAATATGAATTTGTGAGATTTTATGAGTAATGGTCATAATATATTTACGATATCCTTAAATTTTGTGAGAACTATGAGGTCTGCTGCTTTAGAGATACAAATAGGATATAATAATCAGGTAAAAACCTATAAGAGCACCATATGAGTAAAAATCAGCAGTTATAACCAAAAAAGTGTATGCGCATAATTTTCAATAGCGAAATAAAAAAAACTACATTTTAATATTATTAAAATACTGAAATAATTATCAAAATTAATAATAGGTTTCATTTTGAGGTGTTTTTGCATATCGGTAAAATGCCTAGGACTAAAAAATGTCTGCAACTCAGACCTTAGCTCTATACCAATCAAATAATTCAATAATGATGTATGTTTTTCGTTTTGAGACATTTTAAAAACATTTTTGAAATGAATCTGTCAACCAATTTATAACAAATGCCTATTAAGGTATTCATTATTTACATTTACAAGTTTATAAGGCAGATACCACTTCATAGAACAACGAACAAGCAAAAATTGATCATTAGATTAATAACTTCTATATCCTTGTAAAACACTTAGGACATGATATTTCAGCAGATAGATATTAATGATATAATTTATATGGTATTGATTTACAAATTGCGCCAGATGTAGAATGTTAAAAACAATTTGTAAATAGTTCAAAAAATAAAATTCTAAACTCAGTTTTGTTTTGTCGTTTAGTCCCTATTTTTACGACCTGAGGAATCCGTAATTTTTTTTACGACCACCTCCATCAGGCCATGAAAACTTGGGAGGCGATTTAAAATTAACACTTTTAAAATGCCTTCAATAAAACAATACTGATAAACATAACATTTAAAAGTAAATGATAAAATTGGACGAGTATAATGCAGAACACAGAGTACATCATAAAAATAATGTTTAAAATTCAACTGAATTTTTAATTAACATGTACTTTCCCGGGGTCGATGTAAAATGTGAGACCTAAATTAACTACAAGGTCCATTAAAATTTCAAAATTACCCCGATTCTGCTGGATTGAACGGCACATCCTATTTACTTTGAGTATTAAGTGACCCCCGGTATAATTTCAAAAACTTTTTAACAAATTATTTTATAACTGGCTAAATTATATCCCATTTCTTCTGCGAGATAAATCATGGACAGAGACTACTATAGTACTTAAAAGGCACATTAAATTTAAATGCAATGTACAGCAATATAATATATAAATTTTATCCATAATTTCAACAAAATATACATACATGAGTACGAAAACTTAGTAAACTATTCTGAGTTAATTATTAATCTTAAAGACATCATTAATGAATTTTCCAAAAATATTTTAAGGTATTTTTCTCAGTAATTTGTAAATTATTCAACATATAGAACTTAGAAACTTATGAAAACCAAAAATATAAAACTTGGTAAAGAAAAGTGTTAGAGAATTATATAATCATTTTTATAAATAATCATAAATAATTTTTTGAACTGATTTCAATATGGAAGCACAAAAAGATCAG
Organism: Cephalothrix spiralis; assembly: GCA_032353305.1. Lineage (NCBI taxonomy): Eukaryota > Metazoa > Nemertea > Palaeonemertea > Archinemertea > Cephalotrichidae > Cephalothrix > Cephalothrix spiralis. The sequence continues at coordinate 17,411 of JAUCNG010266629.1, forward strand.
AGGTCTGAGTTTGAATGAATATTACAATTAAATGTATCTAAACTCTAAAAAATGATTATGAAACTATAGTATATATAGTTGTTGACATCTCAGAATAGAATTACTAATTTATGCATGATTAATAAACATATATATTTCTATAAACTATGACACAATACAGTGTTTACTTTTGACTTTTTTCTTCTTATGAGGTTTACCACTATTATGTATATTATTTGAGGCCCTCGGTACTGTGTTACAACCCTCCGCAACATAAGATATCCTAGGCCTATCGAAGTAATATTCATCATCATCACTACTCGAACTCGAACATGTGCTACAACTATCATCGTGTAAGTCCTGTTGTTGCCGATGTTTAAACTGATCAACAACATTATTTCCTGCATTATGTCCTGCATTTCGATAGGCTCCTTTTTGAGAGTTTCTAGGGAAGGTTCCAGCAGATTGAGACCGGTAAGGAAGACTAGGACGAGATATAGGGTTCATCTTATCCTCCACCGGAGGCGGGAGATCAGTGTTTTTGTTAAATCCCGTTCGAGCATACGACGGAGCACCATTTTGAGACGAATTTCTGTCCGGTAAATCAGGGTTAAAACGGTTAGCAAAAGGATCATGACGGGGGTCAAAACGAACCGTTAAATTTTTCTCCGATCGAGTACTACCGGATTTATTACGTACTAAATTACTCTTTTTGACATACACATTTGGAGTTTCAGGCATATCTTTCGTTAAATCTGGCATAGAATGTCTTGAACGCATGATACCTAACTTAGTTTGTGGTGGAGAAGGTTCTTGAATTAGACTTTCCACATGCCTATTATAAGAATCTGAATTGCCCTTTTCGTTCCAATCAGGCTCCTGATAAATATGTTCGTCAGGTATATAAAAAGTTCCATTTGGCGGACATTGAGGTGGTACTCGATTTTCAGTTCGTGAATTCTCAATTAAATTCCCATTTATAAAACTTGAACTTTGAGACACTCCACGGCAGCAGTCAATCGAGCAATAAATTGCATTTTGTTTTGGCAAAAAGGGGAGTCCTAATAACGATTTTTGGCAAAAAGCGCATGAAAAACATTTTTCATCCGCATGCCAGTGTTGACCTTCGTGGCTCATTTGACCTTGACCGATGCTAATTTTCTCTCCACACGAATCACAGTATTCGGCATACATGACTTCAAAACAAGCACAACAATATGGCCGACCGTCACGCATAATATATCGCTGACCACCTAATTGTTTATCGCACTCAAAACACGAAAAGTGCTGCATATGCCAACTCCTCCCCTCGGCTTCTGTGCACTCATCAGCAAAAATAACCTAAAAATAAAAAAGTAGATAATTCAAATTTAATTATTATTCAATATTTCAAGAAACTTTATCATCAAAAATTTCGTTTTTATTATTGTCTACTACAGTACCGGTACGATGGTGTAATTCTAAAGGGTACTAACTCCAAAAATGTCAAAAGTCGTTTTACGATGCCAAATGGTTTGAACAGGTATAATTCATCATCTTACAAAAAATCTCGCAAAAAATCCTAACCGTTGCCGAGTTATAGCTTTTTAGAAAATCGTAATTCTAAAGGGTACTAAC
>JAUCNG010266630.1:0-12460 GCA_032353305.1 Cephalothrix spiralis
GTATTTCGACTAGCCTATTTTTCGACTAGCCATTTTACGCATTCTGGTTTGGTCCAGAGTCAAACACCTTTACTACTTATGGTTTTCGAGAAGTTCCTGGTTCTATTTTGTGTACATAGTTTTTTTTCTATTTCATAACTTTAATATTTGTAAAATATAATATAAGTGCTCAAATCCTGTACATAAAATAGAACGAATAAAATTGATTGATTGATTGTTGCGAACTAGTTGTCTGGAACTTTTGCCCGATATTCACCAAAATTTGTTGAAGAATTCGCTGATTTCCAGGTTAGTATCCACTTAACGGGTTGACGAAGATTGTTCAACCTCGGCGCTTAATCCCAAAATGATGTTAATAGTCCGGGCCCTCAAAAATATAGCCAGCCACGGAACCCCTAATTCAGGAGCATTAAAGGTTTTAATGCCAACCTAGACTTGTGGTAGAATCCGAATAGATTACATTGTCTTTCTTATATAAAGGGCGTCAGATGACTTCTCGAATAGACACAATGGCCAGCATGCCGCGCATTTACCCTTTATAAGCACCTGGGGACCGCCTCGCGGCTTCTCTGATTTCGAATAGCCCCAAAGGTTCTTTATCGTGCATTATAAGTATATTACACACGCCAAGCCAGGACAATTAAATGCGTCGCAATTGTCTTTGATTTTGTATTTACACAACCCAGTCTGGAGCACTGGATGAGAGCCTGTATAGATTAGTTGGCGAGAGAAGTGGATCGAACGGGGTTCGAACATTCTCTCATGAGATTAAGAGTCTCATTCTCTACCTATTGAGCCAACCCTGGAACCACCCGTCGCGTCGGCTACTCGGCTTCCGAATAGCCACAGGAATTATTTTCTAAACCGAGCTGCCCTTAATCGCTTTCGCAGATACAACCCAGTTTGGGGTACTGGGCGTATACAGAAATCAAACCTACGACCATGACGATTGATAACGTCATTTTTGTGAGAAAAGCGCCTCTACCAACTGAGCTAATCGGAGCCATGTGTATTGACATTAAAATATTTTAAAAACCGGTACGTTACCTCTTCTAGGCTCATCGACCTGAGTGCCTTTTCTTCAGCTTGTGTCAACAACTTGTTTTTTGGAATAATACTTTGACTACCGTGAAGTAATTCTGCAATTTCCCTTTCTAATGGCGTTCGAGGCTGAAAAAACCAAACATTTGATTAAATAAGCAAAGGCGGTTGAAAGCACGAGAGGGTTCCGTCCCTTTTTGAATAACTTGGTACCGAAAAATAAAAATTTCTCTTAGAACGTAGTAATATATCTTAATAAGCGAATGCACATGTACTGTATTTGCCCCACGACTAGATAGCGGCGCACGATTCTACAGGCAATTTATAAAGACCGAATCGAAGCGCGCCTCAAATCAAGGTGGTTGTAATTCACCGGGGAAAACTAAAAATTAAGTCAGAAAGGCTGTTTGGATGCAGCTGTATCCGAAAGGGTGAAACAAACTTTTCTAAATCTAATGGGGGAGATGTTAAGTGAACCTTATCCAAAATTTAGACGATTCTACGAGGAATTGCATTTTTTCCAAATTATGAAGTTCGATTAGGTGTGGAATAGCCTTCAACTCTAAACTAGACAGAATAGAGAGGAAATTTCGAACACTGTAATTTCTGTTTTTGGAATCCCGCTGACACCGAGTGTGCAACCCTACGCACATATTTTCCAGAGGGCTGAACCACTTAATTTAATTTTCAACACAGTTCTTTGAACCACATTTTACAACGATACTGGTTATCGGTATCGCCGAAACTTGAACCATTACTTTCAGTATCGCTCCACAGTATACCGATACTAATTAACTTTTTGTCTTCTATTTTAAAGAAATTGTTTAATGAGGGTCATAAGGGCATTTTGTTGGTTAGCGATTAAGCCGTTTTGGCTTGTCGATTACCGATTAATTGGGAAATTCGTTGTCGGAACTGGTTAGCGATTAAATAGTTTTAAAGTGTATAACGGAACTCAAATATTTTCACACCTCGCTTCGCTCGATGACATAACATAACTAAAGTAAATTTGTGTATGAAAGCACGCAACAATTCTTATCACTCTATACTGGCCTCGGTGTCATAAACTTCTAAAAGTGCTTTAGAATTGCGTCTCGAACTCATTAAGTTCAAATTAATGAAAAATATTTGTATTATAAAGCGCGCAAAAATAGAAGCTTTTTTAAGCCGGATGAGTTTTAACTTAATTGAACGATTGAATAATATCAAGGTCCTTGATAATATATGATCACCGAAATTCGTCGATTACGGTTAGCGATTTTATTTGCAATACGGCATATTCATCGATTACGGTTAGCGATTAAATGTGCGAGACAAATTTTTTATTGATTAACTAAAATCCTTGTCGATTACCGATTAATTGGGAAAATCCTTATCGATTAGCAGTTGCCCATGTGATCCTCTTCAATTAATAATTTCATATAAATTAATAATAATCAGTATGTCATGACATGACACTGTCACTTGAAAGTTAATGGAATGTTCGTCGATAGCTACGCTATATTAAGCGATTCTTTAAATTATGCCGTAGAATTATTCTTTATTTTCTTCTTTCTATTAGAACAATAAATGTAAGGAGGACGGTAGTTTGAGGTCATCTTCTGGGAGGCAATTTTACAAAAAATGGCATAAGCTTGATTTCAATTAAGCTTTTAAAATTAAAAGACGCATCGACATCGACAAATCCTCAAAATTATGAGAGGCTATGAAATACTTACAGCAATAACTTTCGATGGTAAACCTTTGTTTACGGATATACTTGTTTTCGCCAGGGGAAATGTTAATTGCTCTGCCTGAAAATAAAAAGGAAGAAACTAATTTAGGCACAGTCGTCATGAATACGCGCACTTAAAACCCAATGCCGAATGCCAATCGCAAATAACGCTTTTCGAAAGAAGTCTTATAATTATATACATTTCAAAAAAGGCATAGAATTCTGAATATCACAACATTTCATATAATATGTCAACCTAATTCCAATTTCGTAACCGTATCTCAAAAAAAGCTTCGGATCCCTACCCATACCCTATCTGTTTATAAATGTATCGATGCATAGGGTTTCGCATTGTTTTGCCGAAAGCTTAAACAATTAAGACAAAATTATTTGTAAATTTTGTTTTTTTTGTCCGGAAAGTTATGTGCCAAATTCTATAAACAATTGATTTTTATAGAAAAAAATCCGCTTGCAAATGGAACAAACGAGCAAAAAAACAGAACAAATTTAAGAAAGAATAACTTTCATCTTTGTTTTGCTTTTGAAAGAATTTTTTTACATACTATAAAAACAAAGCGCTATGTACCGCCACCCCACCAGGGGACTCCGCACTGTAGGAGTTCGGTGGATCGGGGTGATCCACAGATTTCTAGCGATAGGATCGCTCTTAGCGTCGCTATTTTGAAATTTTCCAGAACACCCCCTCCCCCGGGGAGTTTCATTGACTGGAGCATAACTAGCTTTCTTATTTGGCAAAACATTTCAATTGTATTTAACGGCAGCATTTATATTTAGAAATTGGTCAAATGTTACAAATAAATGACCATAAATTGCTTTTTCGTCATAGACATTATTCCGCAAAAGGCTTAAAAAAAGATAAATGCAAATATTTTTGTTTTTTCGTCGGGTAAATATTTCATTTATGAAGATGCATGTGTTAATTGTTCCTAATAATTAAATAATCGTGTTTTTTCGTCGGGCATGAATAAATTCTTTTTGTGTCGGGTATTAACTCACCTGTCGATTTTTCTTGACAATAGGCTGCCATTTTGTTATTTCTTCCGTGGTTTTTTCATAAATAATAGTTCTTTGAACCTAGAAGAGCAAAATAAGATAAAATCTAGTCATTCCTACAATACAAAGATTACTCACTAGAACTGTAATAAGTTTATTATAAGCATTCTAAAAATTGATATTTGTGACTCCGATGTTTACCCCCCCTTGCTGCCGGAGGCGGGTTTATTTGAGATTTGAAGCTCTTAGAAGGAGTTCTAGCCCTCTTATTTTAACAAATTAATGCTATTTCAATCACTTTAAAACTATAATTAACCTCAACTTTTTTTGAATAATCTATCTGGTATAGTACCAAGGTTTTGAAATTTTATAAGGTAAAAAGCTTTTTTTTCCATAATAAATAACGTTTTCTAAAAAGTAGGAATTATTATAATAAGTAGGAAACCACTTTTTGAAAAAAGTAGGAATTCCAAGGAACAGTAGGCAAAGTAGGAGGAATTTTCAAAAGTAGGATGTGATGCCTGCTATTACAATGACTCATTTTGATATACCATCTTCGTAAACATTTTTACAATATGGTGCCATATTTTTCAAGATTATGAAGCAAAAATCCTTATATACTGATTGAATTGTCACGTAATATGCTTAAGAATATGTTAGAATTCCAAACTTATTATTTTACATTCTTTATCTTTCGAGCAGGGTTAGACTGGTTGCCTGCTCGATTACGGCTTCTTAAATAAGTAACTAAATAAGTAACTTGATAAATACCTTTTCATGTTGAAATCTTGGTAGAGGAGTGTCGACCACTTTTGAACGATCGTCAAAAGACTTTAACTTCTTTTTTAATTCTTTAAACTTTCCTTTGCCTGGGAGACTTCCCATTAAATCACTCAATTGTACTTTTCCAGATGCTGTAATATAGAACGACAGAAGCAAGTGTGAGTCTCGATCTCCATCCCCCAGGATAAGTGGCGTAACTCCCTTTATTAGGGCCTCGGCGAACTTCAACCTGCAGTTTTGAGGTGGGATTTCGACCCGATTTCGACCAGGGGCTTCTGGCTCCCCTCCGACATAACTGTGTAAAGAATGGCTTAAAACCCATATCGATTTACTCTCGGCATACTACGTTTCTAGTCGATTCGTCATTTATAGTTAAAACACTGGTTGAAGCAACCGACTTATACTTTGCGGCACAAAATGTAAAAGACCCTACGATAACAAACTCTATTTAATTATGTTTCACTCACTCTAAATATCAGTAATACATTTATGTAAAACAGGCCATTAATTTTCTCTTATTCTCTTACGTACCATCGCTAGGTCCTAAGCTAAATTCGGACACTTTAGACGACGCCTCTGATCGAACTTTCTTCTTTAAAAACCTAAAATATCAAAAGAAAGATTAGTGACATAAACAGGTTTTTTTAAATTTATCTAAGCTTACAAATTCTCACCAGTGACCGAGTCAAGCGAAAACATTCTTTTAGAAACAATATACCATGAAATGCTTAATAATTAAAAAGTTGGATAACATCCAGTACTTACCTCTTTTTTCCATCGAGATTTGATAAAGATTCAATTAAACGGTCATGCTGAAGGGTATCAGGCTGCAATTTATAAAATGAATGAATTAATATTAATACCAAGAGCAAAAATTAATCAATCTTTTATTTTTACATTTGAATGAGCTGCATTTTCTCTTACCCTGTATTATTATTGCATTTGGCCCGTTACATGTTTCCCAACAAATATAACTAATGAAATTCAAGAGATTTCATGAGTATCTCATAGTTATATACTGTGGACAATTTCAAATATCAAATATATCCTATGAATAAAAACATTAGACACTGTTTCAATATACGATTAATAGGATAAAGAGTATAAATAAAATCCAAAACTAACGTCCTTGCGGGCCTCCTCATGTTTTTACAATCAACATAAAATTCAAACGGTTTAATCTATGGTATTACAATTTGCATAAGACATATATACATGTCCAAGAGCGCATATTTTATGCCATCATTGACATGCCGAATTTACATATTCTACATTTCACATACTAAGACAATTCGAGACAATTTAGAAATCATTTGGCAATAAGCATTATCAATGTAGTAACAAAAAAATGTAAACGTTCAAAATTGCTGCGGGCGGTGAGTGAAAGGTCATCAAAAGACTGAGAATGAATGCACAAGTGATTTCTTAGATATTGATACTCACCAGCATCTTTCACATTTACTGGTTGATATAAGCTTAATAGAGGTATAAGCAAGTAAAAATATGCGAGACCGAAAAATAGATTCATTGGGTCTAAATACTATGATTGCACACCTTGATCATTAATTTATCATTTTTAACGTTATACCCATACGGCGGGAGAGGTTTAGAGCCACCCTTTTTCTGGAATAAGCCGTGTGAAACAAAATAAACATATATTTTGATCAATGTGAAGGTGTTTCAAGGTCATTTAATAGTGTCAACTATCAATTTCTAGTTTCGCACGAATATTCGTACATAATATTTGTGCCAAAAATATTTGTTTGTAATACTTTTGCGAAAAACTATTTGCGCCCAGCCCTAGTTGTATGTGAACCGCATACTAACAAGAGTTTTGGTACAGTCATAACAGTGGTTCTTTAACAAGCTTTGGCTTTATAGATGTGGCTCTTTAGTCCCAAAATAAGCAAAAATTTACGCATTATGAAATATGGAAAAAATAGATCAGTGAAAATTTAAATATTACCTCTTCATCACTTTCACTAAAAACTCCCACTTCCTCCACAAAATTTTCATCCATCTGTAAAAATAGACATTATTTGATATTTGACTATGATATTTCTTATACTATAATATATCTTATACAGTTATTAATGTTCAAAATTGGGGCACGGTCCAATTTGACGTTGTGAAGCATAAGTCAGGACTGAATTGAGCTAGGACAAAACATATTTAGAAAGGTAATGGGACTAGCACTTCGCTCATACCATATATATAGTACAATTAGAAAAAAATGCCTGTTTTGCGCCCTGAAAAAGCTGACTTTTAAGTCTCTTCGGGGTCTGTAAACATTATATACACCATATTTCAATAATACAATATTTTTTGGGATAAAATCACTTGCAGTCGGTCCATAAATTTAATTTTAATATCCCGGTATTCATTTTTCAGAAAGGGAGGACATTGTTGAACAGAGGTTCAAATATTTGAAAGATGTAAAAAAATTCCGCGAAATGGGCTTCGAAGTTATCTACAATGATGAGTCTTGGATTAATGAAAATTGCTATAAGAATGGGTCATTTACACATAACTTCACAGAAGGACTGACAGTAGACATTGTTAAAAGATGTGAGCATTGTGATATTTTTCACCCAATGGGGAAAGGAAGAAGGTGTATTCTCATAGATGCGGGATCCGCAGAAACCGGATTCATACCAAACGCGGGTAATGTTTTTGTATCAGGTAATTTGGCTTAACCATTTATTTTCCCTGAATAAGCCTTATAAAACTATATGTAATATGGTATGGTATCCCTAGAGCCTAGGCCTGTACATGAAAAGGTATTTTTAATTGTACAAATGTATATACATGTAGGGCTAACGTATGTATGAAAACAATTTTTAACTATCGAAAAAAATCACAATATCGTAATGTAACATAAGAAAGGGCGTTCATCACATGAAAAGGCCATGAGGAGCCCGTACATTCCGTACAATATTTCGTCATGTTCTGAACAAAGCGTAGGACATGAAATTTCATGAATTTGTTAGTGTACGCGCGTGAATTGCCACTACTAATTTTTAGTGCTTACATGCCTTAAAATCTCATATTTTTTGTTATAGGTGGAACAACATCTGACTATCATATGAATATGAATTCGCAGAATTATCAAAAATGGTACGATAACCTGTTGCAAAATTTGCCAACAGACCAAAAATGCTGTATTATTATTGACCGGGCCACATACCACAATGAACTTACTGATGATACAAAAGCACCCCTCAGTACAGCCAGAAAAGTTGAGCTAATAGCATGGTTAACAAATAAAGGCGCTGAATTAACTGGAGCCGAAAGGGTGGTGGACCTAAAAGAGATAATGAAAAAAATAAAGCCAGACCCAATATTCAAAACTGACCAAAAGGCAAAGGATTTGGGGCACGTGGTTTTTTAGGACGCCCGTTAAGCATTGTGAATATAATGTTATTGAACTCGTATGGGCGGCCCTCAAACCACGTGTTGCCGGGCAAAACGTTACGTATAATATTACTGATGTGGAGGCCCTTTGGGAAAAAGAGAGGAGTGAATACACACAAGAACAGTGGAAAAAATGCGTGGAACACGTTATAAAGGCAAGTGTCATCTCACTGAATAGTGTATAATGTTGATTGGTTTACGGACCCGCTAAAGCAAATAAAGAAAAATAATAATAAAATTGAGCGCCGCCTACAGAAGCGTATTCTTCTCTATAAACTTTTGACCCAAATAATAAAAAAACATCGGTAACTATTATAAGAGTATAATTTTCGTGCGCTGAAGCAGTCCATAAACCAATCGATAAAATAATACTGGTCCCAATGAACATGTAGGCTATGTATTTATAAAAATATAAATTTTTAAAAAATAAAGAAAATAAAATGCTTGCCTTAATGTAACTTGAAAATATATCGCTTTAAAAAAAATAAACGAAAACATTACCAAAAATAATTGATGTGGTAGCCAGCCGAATATTATTCGCTAGGCCGCTTAACTGGCCTGCACAGACCGCTTGTTTCGCGCGCCTCAGATAAACATCGAACTTATAATAATGGGTGCATGAGAGGAAACCCAATCTTCAAAAATAAATAACCGTTTCTTCACTAAAAAATGTTTTCATCCTTTTTAAAATCCTTTCATGTTTACTTTGAGGTTGAAGAAGAAATGTGGCTCATAGATGGCATGTACCAATTGCCGGAATACGAAGACCGAACCTGGGTTATAAATCTGGAGGATGATGATGATGATGATGATGATGATGATGATGATGAAGAAAATGATGATGAAAATTATAATTTATATAAATAATGAAGAATCAATGGACACATCCGACGAATCGTTCAAAATGCCAAGCTGTGCATGGGGTACTTCGTTTCTGTTGCCGCCAAATATTTCGACTGATGCAATCTCTGACAATAATCCATGTCTATTGCCATTACCAGGGATGCAAAATCAATCCATGAATGCTACAAGGGTCAATGAAATCAATTCGTTGTCTTCTTTAGCAGCTCCCATGGAACAGGTGTCTATTATACACGGAAGATGATACAATATTGTCATCTATTGGTATAAATGACCACAAAGTAAATTCGCCTATCTGTCATAAATGTAATAGTGCCTCTTTGTCTGATGTAACTGTCCTAGAGCATTATATGCATCCATTTCCAAAAGAATGGACAGAATGTACAGCCAAAAGTTTAGATAGCCTATAAAGATGAAAATGAAAAGAATTGCCCAAACTGTTGGGATTAAAGATACCGGAGGCGATTTAACGAAGTGCCGACTATGCGAAAAAACATTTCATTTATTTTATTGTATAAACCCTGATATTAGTTTTTGTAAATATTGTATTGAAATTTTATATGGTACGGTCTTTGTAGATAATATTTGTACATAAAAATTATATTCTAAAAATTTATTTCTTTAGTTACTTTTAGTCAGTTTATTTAATTTTTTTCGCATTAGAGTACGCCTACATGTGTTGTAAGCCTTTACCTGACCCAGTCACATATCTAGCCTACATAGACCTAGGGGCCTAGTGTGCCAAGACCAAGTCATAATGGTTGGCATAGGCCTACAAATTAATAGTAAATAAACATGTAGGCAAACCAAATGCCGGCCAAGACTCTGTGACATGTATTACAATGTACATGTATTTCATTAATCAAAATGATTTGGCATGATTTAGACGCTGATAGCATACTTTATGGGAAAATAGTAAGCGTAAGTTATTTATCGAGTATAAAAATCTTCAATCGTGATAATATTGAATGAAATAACGATATTATAAACAACATCCTTTCTGACGTACATGTACGTCGTTGAAAATATGATTTTACTTTTGCTTCCTTTTATTTGTGTGAAGCGCTAATTGTAATACTGCAATTAATCGGGTATTGAAATTCGTGCAATAAATACTTTTATTCAGATGAGGAAGGTAACCAGTTTTTTGTAGTTTTGTGACATTGTCGTTTTCATTTTCACCGATAGAGGGAAAAAACTGGAAACGACCCAAATCACGTACATTGGAATGGGGCATGTAAAAAAAATGAAATTTGAGGATAAATAATAATAGAATCGGTTTGTATAGATCTATGACAAATAACGCAGGCAAATTTTATTCTGCTTTCAAAAATACCTGGTTCAGGAAATTTGGTTACTTTTTGAATTTTGTGTTTAATTTTTATTCCATTTTCCTCCTTTAATTCAACCGAATTTGACAAAGTTATTGACATTTCCCCAGGCACAGCAGATAGAAAAATAGCACTTTCTGCCATTCTCATCTTTTAAAGAGACCCCATGTGGAAAGCTGGTCGTTTTAGCGCAATATCTCTTGAGGCTGCTCACCATCGTCTGAACAGCCGCAGCACCGTTTTTCGCTGCTATTGTATACGCGGCTACCCAGCCTGTACTCGCGCCTACACTAAAAAAAAAAGGTTGTCAAAAGTTCTGATGACCTAAAACAAAAGGTCGTCAAAAATTCTGATGACCTAAAAACAAAAGGTCGTCAAAAATTCTGATGATCTAAAAACAAAAGGTCGTCAAAAATTCTGATGACCTAAAAAAATTCATCAATTATTATAACCAAAATAGGCGTGGCTGTTGGCTGAATATTTCGCAGCTGATTATCAACGAAATTCACGGCTATAAATCTTGGGATTTTCGGCATTTGGTGAAATCTGCGGCTATTTTTCGAACTAAATTTTGGTCGCGGAAATCTTGCGCGGCTGCTCATACAAACTTTCCACCCAGGAAAGAGACTATAGAGGCCAGTATCGTACCTGGGCCTGTGGCAGGTGTGGGGCCATATGCCTTTTAAAATTTTTACGGCTCAGTCATCAGGTCATATTAGCTTTTCTAGCTAAATACTCGATTTCATTTTATATAGCAGAGTACTTTGATAGACATTAAGAAAGCGCTTGGCCCAAGCCCAAGTCTTCACCAATCATGCATGCTAATAGTAATACATTGGAAAATTAAATCAAATTTCTTGAATTATTTTGTGATACTTTTTGCTCTTTTACTTATTACTATCACTGACGAAGCAGATCATTTGCAGATGTGATGAAGTTCATTTAAATATCTCGAATCCTAATTATTTATGAAATATTATTACCTTATTACTTCGAGTCCAACTTAGACGGAAAATTGACTTTTGTGATTTTTTAACACGTGTTGGCGGCCATTTTGATAACGGACAATGGAGAGTCATTACCGCCGCAAAGCTCATGAACTCTGTATTAAAAAGAAACATACTAACTTTAAAATGTAGATCTACACATAAATTAATTCATTTAATTTCTGATACGACTGATAGCTTGTTTTAATAAAACTCTTTTTTTCCTTATTTATATATAATTCGAATCTCTGCTATTGGCTCTGTCTAAATCAAAATGGCGAATTTTTTCAAATCGTAATTTAGAATTGGTGTTTGAAAGGAGATATGTAAGTTATTTATGATCGTTTATACCGGCTAAGATATGACAATAGAATCAATAATGTGACAATTTTATCATATCATTTCACAACTTTTCTTCTCCGCTATTGTAAACGCGAACAGATAGATAATTGCCATTCAAAAATTTCAATAAATAATTTCATTGGATTTGGAATTTGGAACACACGTGGTCTGGTGATATTTAAGTAAAAAGTGAAGCTACCATTTCATCAAGTCAGGCTGAGTCATAAACCAGTCAAAAAATATTTTTTTAACTTGACTTCATAGGCTCATTATGACATCTTATTGTCAAAAATATTTCTTATCCAAAAACTGGGCCAATTTGAAATTGAATTTTTAAGAAAAGTGGGCCACACATTGAAAAACCAAGACTAAATTTTAGGGTTGGCTAGGTCGATCAGTCGGGTTGATGATAATTTACAAAATTTTACTGTCCATTTTTGATTACAAAATGTGCAGCCATCTTCTTTTTTCTTTGCATTGAGATCTTTTCATGATTTTCGATTCTTGATAAAATTATAACGTTAACGATTTTACAATCTAACTACGTCATCACCTATTATTTATATAAATGATAATGTTTATGTTATATCAAAATATTTTAGATCCCTTGTAATACCGGGGTACCGGTATCTTTATTGTTAAATAGCATAGACTGATTATTACTATATACCCCGGTACATTAAACCAATTTATGCATTGGCGATAGGCCCTACATGTCTCAGTTATAAAATCCAATATAACCTACTTAGCCAAGATATCACCATCTTATCTCAAGTAGGTGACCAACTGCTATTAATAGATTTGATTATTGTCATTCAAAGGCTGGACTTTATAATAGGTTTTTAGCTCACTTGGTACCTTTTAGGTACCAAAAGTGAGCTTATGCTATCGCCCTGTGTCTGTCTGTCTGTGTGTCCGCAGCTTTTAGGCATGAAGGACTCAAGCGATTTGCCTATAATTTGGTATATAGTTAC
>JAUCNG010267741.1:0-12457 GCA_032353305.1 Cephalothrix spiralis
ATGCTATGTATTTTTGTATTTGTATTGTATAATGTATTTGTGCTATGGGTATATCCCGAAATAAAGAATAATCATATAAATTGTATTAATTGAGAATGAGCAATTCCGGTAAAAACATAATCAGGTCATGTGATGCCATGCAGCCATTGGCTTGTAAAATACATTTATACCCTAGCACTAAATTCCATCGACTTCGTATGAACAGGTATTGATATATTGAGCATTTCCGGTTATAACACTGACCTTAATTTTGACCATGCCATTGTCTTTAACATACGGCATTTCAATTCCTCATCACCATTTTAAACTTGTGTTCTAAATTTGAAATCAATCAATTTGGAATTGCGAATATGTGTGCTACTCTGAGTGCACGCAATTTTATTTTAAAGAATGATCCGTTCTTTCATCGCTTGTGCCATATTAACCATGTCAACCAACAAAACATGTCATATATTATTGTACCCGTTTACGATTCTAATAATGATACCAATCGCCTCCTTCATAACATAAGTACTACAGGCTTGGTAACCAATAACATGGCTTTTTCATTAAAAAATAAAACTACAGCAACATCGTTTTTTGTAGACCTCACACACTTCATCAATATTATATGAAACATAACAAAAAATTCGATTATTCTAATCATAATACGCAATTATGGATACTTCATTCATGAATGACCTGATGTGGATATAATGAATGTAAAATCAATGTACTGTTCATACTATATATTGATTCATCAACCATATCGCATGGTACGACTGGACGAGAATCATCTAATCAATATATCAACAAAAGAGGAATTCGATTTGAATTTTTTCTCTCTCTAGTGAATATGTATCGATTGGTATTAAGATACACGTTTCCTACTAAACAAGTCTTTACGTTTCCAAAGTAATGTACTGAATATCGGTGGCGAATAATTTCAACCGGCTAACTCCAAAATATCGTTCTCGAGGAAAATTCATTTGAAAGTTCAGTTTTTCAGCTGTATTGTACACAAACAAATGCTAATAAATAAATGCTTAAAAGATCGGGAAAACTGTGTTTACTTCTTACGATGTTATCCAGGCACTAAAAGGTTGGCCAGATGTTTCAGTTAATCTCTTTTACCAAAGGTTCATGAATTGAGAGGGTATCAAATATCGCCGGATAGTAAAGTTTCCGCCATTATGGGTTATAGCATCCCATTTCTAGGGCCTCATCGTATATTCTCTTGTCCAGGTGCAGCCAGATAACGCGGAACCGGTCCGCAGGAGGGCTCAGGCCGCAAGGGACTATGCTAGGGTTATAGTTGAAGATAGAAGCATTTATTTATTAGCAATTGACACAAATCAATGATTTAGGCAATTTTTGTAAGAATATTTCCTTTGGTATGATACTTTAATACTTTATGTTACCTTAATAAATGAAAGGATGTATTTGCCCTCCGACTTTCTACGGCGCGAGTTGGCAGACAAATCCTACAGATTGGAAACGCGTCAGATTGCACATAATCCTTTATACATCAAGGTAACTTTATGGCCATATTAGTATGAAAATATAAAAAATCATTTGACGAAAAGCCGGTGGTACTTTTCGTCCGTCGATATAGGCAATAATTTAAATACGGTATATTAAATATTGTATCAAACGTTAATGAAATCATGGATAAGAAATAAACCCTTTCTGCGAAAATTGCCAATTGTCATTAATTCGAAAAACTAAGCCTTGCGTTAAAACAAAAATTCTGCACTTACATTTAGTATCATCTTCTCCGCTTTCTTGACATCGAAATTTCTGGCTGTAACGGAAAACAAATAGAGACATTAAATTTTTTTTAATATACCAACCATAATTTCTTTAGTAATTAATTGGTTAACGGATCAACTGACGAAATGTTAAAAAAGATTCTGCCGCGACGGAAATGAGAGAAAACACGGTAATCATCAAAATGCTAAAAATAATCAGTTAGTTCTGAAATGTTCCATGAATTGCTCTACAGTGAGAATTCTAGGTCAAGACCTAGATTAAATATAACTTCTTAATCAGATTTTTTTCTTGGACAATTTAATTATAATGAACTTATGGAACTATTTTTCGGGCCACTGCACCATGCCGACGGAATTTTTTGAAAAGTCGAAAGTTTTTATCACATTGAACCTGATCATTTAGAAAAACCTAAATTTACAAAATGTTTTGTAAGACCAATCTTAGAATATTAAATACAAACTCGAAGACATATAATGAGGGTCTGCAATATATGGGGGTTTGCGGTCGAAAAAGTCAAACGGTCAAATTTAAGAACTCTTCCAGATGATATTAGTCAAAAGTCAGAAATAATTTTTTAAAAAGTCAAAAAGTCAGGGGTTATATCTATACCATTTGCAGGGTCGAAGGTAAGGTAAATTCTCGCGAGTTTTTACAATAGGAAATCACCATTACCTATATATTTTGACACAATTTCTATGATCTATACAACACCTATAGCTGTTATTAACAAATGAAAAGGAGTTTACAGAAAAAATGCGTGGCATTTTTGCGCCCTCTTTCAACAAAATAATTGATATCTTAATATGGAGCCGAGCGAAGCGAGGAAACAATTTGAGTTTTTACATTAGAAAATCATCTAGATTCATTATATTTGACACAATTTCTATTATCACCTAGCTGTAAAGGAATCGAGAATTAACAGAAAATGCGTTACATTTTTTACGCACTCTTTTAACAAAGTAACCGTTATTTTAATATGGAGCCGAGCGAAGCGAGGCGAGGAAAATGTTTGAGTTTTTACATTAGAAAATCATCTCGATCCATTATATTTTGATACAATTTATATTATCTATACAATACCTAGCTGTAAAAGAATCAAGAGTACAGAAAAAATGTGTTACAGCGCCATATCTTTAAACAATATAACCGTTATTTTAAAATTGAGCCGAGCTAAGCGAGGCGAAAATAATTTTTGATCTTTTACATAAGAAAATCGTACAAATTCGTTATATTTTGACACAATTTTTTTTGAGTTTTTAATGATAAAGATAAATATGGTTATTAAAAAGCGCACTCTCTGGAAATGAAATGCATTTTAATCAGTTGTAACATCGTTAACTATCATTGTCATCATACGCATAGGCTACTAAAGGAACTAACACCAACCACAGGTTAGAGTAATAATGTATCTATGTATAGCTCTGTATGGGGATCAAGAAAACATTTCAATACCAGTACCAATTAAAACTATTATTTTTTTAGCGCGCATTTTACGCGCATTGTTTTGTATGTTATAGAGCAGAGCGAAGCAGCGAATTTTTTTTGAAACTTATGAGTTAGAAACGCAATTTGAGGCACTTTGAGAAATCGATATGGGAGCACTGAGCAGTCGAAGGTCGAAAGTTAGAAAACGCTTCGGTTAAAAAAAGAATCGTTTTATGAAATAACCTGGCAGTCGAAAAGTCGATCGGTCAGTTTTAATATTTGCCCAGTTTCGTCAGTCAAAAGTCAAATTTTGCGCAATTATGGATAGTGGCAGTTGAAAGTCAAATGGGAAAAAGTCGAAAAGTCAATTTGACATGCCAAAAATCAGTGGCAGTCAGAAAGGTCGATTTTACCCATTGCAGAACTTCTATAAATGCTTAGGTGCTGTCGTATGACTACGCAATGAACCAGACTAACAAGGCGTGACAAGTAAGTAATTTTCTTACAATTCTAACCGGGATTCGGGAAGGCAATGTTTTTCACTAGGGTTCATGACTTTAAAAAATTCTAGAAATTCTAATACATGTATGTACATACTGGGGGTACTCATTTTCTAATAGAGTTGTTAAACTGTTTCCATGGTATTGGTTGTTATGATCTGTTATGGAACCTTTAGGGTTAAAATGTGAAAGTTAAATTTATCTAACTAAATGAACATACAGTGTAGTTATAAATTATTAACGTACCTCTGAGCCACCGAAGTAGATAATAGTCATCGTCAAGTAGTTCTGGCTTGAGGTCATCCTTAATGCTTTCTTTTAACTGAAATTAAGATGAAACATTAAAACATTAACTATACTGTACACTATCTTCAATTGCATCTCACTTATCAAAATGGTAAATTTTCTCGTTGTGTTACTTAATTGAGCTCAGAATTAAGAGCTTTGGTATCCTTGAAGTTCTGAAAACGGCATGGGGCGACTTGTTGGTTTAAATATGCTGTAAAGGTTTTTGGTAACTAATTAGGTCCCTTTGATATGCTAATATAGAATCAGCAGTTATAATATTGATGTTCACTTATGAACACTTCAAGAAATTTCAGATTTATTTTTTAATTACAGATATTACTATATCAGGGCCAACTCACAGACTTAGGTCACTGTAGATGCCCTGTTCATTTTGGATTTTGTTATGTATATGATACATGTATTACCAAATTTATTTGTTCCAATTATGTATGAATGAAAATAAAATATCTTATCATATTCTAAAATATTGTATTGAAGACGTCTAAAGTTGTGCTTTAGTAAATATGCAACACATATTATTAGAAAAAACTGGAACTCATTACATAGTTGAAATCAATAGTAGATATGTAATAATAGCCTGCCCGCTTAGCTCAAACGGTTGAAGTGTCCTACCTAATGGACATGTCATATTTCATGAAGATTTCATTGGTGGGGGTTCGATCCCACCTGTAACCGTCTGATCTATACGAGTCGACACTTAGTGCCCCAGACTGGATTGCATGAATGCAAAATCGATTGCGACTCAATTAATTGCAGCTTGGTGTGTATGAGAGCAGTTCATGCACAAAAAAGAACCCTGGGGATATTTTATAAGTGCAAGAAATTGCATTTATGCATGACCTTTTTTCTCAGGTAAAATCTGCAGTAACCATTACTGGGCCGCACATACAGGTGATTGCCACAACAATTGCCGCGGCTGTTAAGATTATGTTAAGCTGCTGCTCGAGATATTGCCCTGGTAAAATGACCAGCTTTCCATACTGGGGTCTGACACAGACTCTGCAAACCACTGCTGACTGTCACTGATCATGCCGAGGCACAATAAATGTTCTTGTTACTGTCTCTGGGTGGAAAGTTTGTATGAGCTGCCGCACAAGATTGCCATGACTAAATTTAGTCGGACAACCTGCTGCGGATTTCACCAAATGCTGAAAATCCCAAGATTTATAGCCGCGAATTTGAAGTGTTTTGTAGATGAACGGCCGCGAAATATTCAGCCCCTGGCTGCACCTATTTCAAAATAATTATTGATGACCCTTCTTTTTACAGTCATAAAAATTTTTGAAACAACCTTTTTTTAGGTCATCAAAATTTTTGACGAGTTGAGTTCATGCCATGTTTAAAAGTTGAAACTACCGTGGCCGGGAATACAGGCTGGGTTGCCACAAATCCTCAAATTTCACTAAAAATTGCAGCAAAAAACGCTGCCGCGGCAGTTCAGACGATGTGAGCTACTGCACGAGATATTGCTCTAAAACGACCAGCTTTCCACACAGGTTACTGTCAACGTCAAGCCCTAGGCATCAATGCCAATGGGACATAAAAATATGATGCAGGCTTAAAATTAAAAATGATATTTTTTTCATTTCAAAAAGTTGCATTGATTGGCAGTAATACTTATACCAATTATAACAGTCACCGCCATTGATGTCGATCTGCTTTGAAGTGCATTCGTTTTTTGACTGCCACTGCCATTGGGAGTCTCGGGGTGCATTCGTTTCGGAAAAAAATTAAATTTTAAAATGGACGTGCAATCGTGCATGAGCCATGACTCATGACATGAGGCGCATTTAACATTGAACATGTGAAAACATAGAAGACTTGATGATTTTAATTTTCAACAAAGAAAAGCATTTGAGATATAAATAAGAGGCTGCTTGAAAAATGAAAATCAGAAATTTACATCATTCATTTTTCAATTTCATGATTTTAATTTTACAATTACTTTCATTTTTCAGACAGTTCAAACATATGTTTTCATTCAAATAAATTCATGATTTTGTCTTTTTTTAATTTTTCATACCTTCTTTAATGCCTCTCTCTCCTTTTCATTTAGGTTATCAATACAGGTACTCATTTGTTAATTAGTGTAATTTACATGTTTCTCCGACGAAATATTTTCTGAAATGTTTACTAACGCTGTTAACAGGAAGTAAATTCCAAAATTAGCGTACCGCAACAAGTCCCGGTTTTCTACTAGCAAAGCAAAATACTACGATTCGTAAAGAATTCGGAAAACATTTCAATTCTAAATATACCAATGATTATGTTTCATACTTAACTTTGGTAAAATTTTCTGAATTATTTTTTTAGAATGCCCAGAATTTTACTTTTACGCTTTTATTTTTGATTTTTTTAGTATTTTCACTCGATTCGAAATATGTCGACCTTGGCCTTGTTTACATGGTTTATGTGGTTACTCAGCCGGGCACAGCATTTGAAATATTTGGAACTAACAGTACACAGTAAGTACACCAGGAAAGGACTGCAATTTTACATGCTTGTTTATCTAACATTAATGTTTAGAATCTGCAGTGCAAATGTAAGTCAGTAAGACTAGTAAATCCTTCAGTTCAAATCAATTTCAATCATGATCATCAATGATTATTTTCATTTAGATTTACGACATGTTGATGATGTTGGATTTTGTAAACATTGGACTGGTAAATTTGTATTTGATTGATCAATGTTTATGAAATGAAATTTCTCATATTTCTAATTTATTCCATTTTAATAGTACGACGGTCACGTTAATAATCATGTTAAATTGTTAATGTAGGCTAAACTTAAAGTTTCGCTAAACCTCAAAAAACAGCTGCACAAAGCACAAGATTAAAGAAGAAATACAGTTTAGGCTGTGAGAATGATAATGACAGTTTACCGTCACCTCAATTTAAGCGGGAAATTTTCATTATTCATTATTTTCGGAATTTTTCCATTTAATATATTTCTGATGTTCAAAAACATACGATAGTGGCTTTGGAAGAGGGATGAATCATCCCATTTCTACAGCCTGATCGAATTCGAGAGCGCAATTAGATTTTCATTGGCTGTAATATAATGACGACACGATCAATGTAGTTGTAGTGTAGTGAATGAAATGTAGGTAGCACTCTATACAACCGCCACCTCGCTACAGTTACTGTACTATAAGCGCCACCATGTTTTAAAGTTGTTAACTAAACTAATATGATTATATTGAAATCCACATGTGCTTCAGCCTTCAAGGCGCTATATCTCGGCACTCGATTCTAGGTCAAATTCTAGCTCGAAGTCGACGTGGCAATTGCCCCTTGGGGGGACTTCAGAAACAGCGGAAATGAAGCACATTGACAAGTCAAAGCCCTTGCAGACAAATATATTAATTTATAAGCAAGAGAATGGTAAATAATTAACTTTTAAAAAATAATGAACTTTTTCGTCTTCATATGAAACCATGCGTTGACTGTAAACTATCATTATCATTCTCGCAGCCTTAATGTCATATAAAAATGAAAGCTCTGCATTTTCAATTTCAATATCGCAATTTTTTCTTCTAATTTTCAAATCTAAAAGTGTCTGCCAATCCAACAGTGATTTCATTGGAGTAAGTAATTAATCACTCAGTAGACTGGCCACAACAGCGATTTCATTGGAGTAAGTAATCACTCAATAGACTGGCCACAACAGGCCCATGGATTCCATCCCAGATGGTGGCCCTTTACAAAGGATGGAACACTTTGGAGTAGGCCTAGCTGTGTATGTGGCACTGGCAGCCCCTAGGCTGACGTAAATTAAAATATAAGATTGATGTTGGAACTAAATCTACACTCTCATGTATTCTAACTAGTAACAATTATCACTATCAGGCAGCACAATACATTTCTAATCCTTTATCAAATTCATTAATGTGTTAAAAAAATATAAAAGTGACTGCCAATCCAACAGCGATTTCACCTAATTTCATAATTGACTGTCTTATGAGGTGGTTGTGGAAAAAAAAACCTGTTTGTAAATAGTTTTGCTTTCTAATTATTATATATTGAAACAATTTACAATTTATTGATAAAAAAAGAACATTACTTTTTTATTAAAAATATATTTGTCATATCAAAGTGTCATAATTGTTAATCATAGTTAGATTCAGCTATGGGTTAATTATAATCATTACTGCTGTATTATATGATAATTGTAATATAAACCCATAGCTTGGTATAAATAATAAATAATGTTACGCATTGTGGATTATCTTTATTTTTATATACATATTATAAGTTTGGATCATTAATTTATGATTTCTGGACCAACGCTAAATGGTTTAAAACATTCTTGACTCAGTGACACAAAAGGCATTAACAAGTGCAAAAATACTAGAAGTGATTTGGAACAACAATTTCCATGTCATGATGTCAAACCATGCTTACTGTGAGCTCTAATATTAAAGTTACTTACCTGATACCAGAAATAATAATATAGCTTGGTCAATTATTATATTATTGATCTCAATATTGATCTTGAATAAGTGCCACAAATTAACAATTGAGTACAATTCAATTCAAATTTATTGTTCATTCATAAAAGAATATTTAAAGTACATATGAGTTTTTAATTTCAATCTACTTAATTTCAGAATTAGCCATGTATAAGGCCGGTGGAGACATTAATACAGTCCGTGTTGAAGGACACTTAAAGATTTTACAGGACATGTAAGTTAACCAGCATTCACACATATTTCTAAACAATTGAAATCTTCGTAGCAATGAGATTTGCGTAAAAAAGAAACCTGTATACATTAAAATATACAATATAGAATTTCAATATTTCTGCTCATATCATTTCAATAAGATAAAATACCTTTAAATTGTATAGATAAATTGTTTTAATGATCTTCATTAAGTGTCTTATCTTCAACTGATCATGCATTTTTTTTTTAAAGAGAATGTCCAAGTGAAGTTATGTGTTGTCGCTTCCATGCTGAGGGGCTTATACTGGCTGTTGGATTTGTTGATGGTTATGTCCGAGTAAGTATATTGACATAGTGTCGTTCAAACCCAAGACAAATAACTTGCTTTAATTTAATTGGTTAGATTTGGATAATTTCATTATAGGCAAAAACACTGACACACAAATTTACTAGTTATCCTTAATTGCACAATCATGTAGTATGAATAATTTTAGTATTGCACTCATCTGTGGCTCTTGCTATATAAATCACTGTACTGTTACTCTTTTATGGCACTCGCCACATGTAGTATTGCCTATTACTTGTTAACATTTTCGGATTTCCCATTAATATTAACTTGCAGTTTTATCGAAGAAACTGGTTTTCAAAAATTGTTAGCAATTTGATAGTATAAATGAGCAGTCCTTGCATGGTGTGCAAAGGTTTGAAACTCGCATGACCTATGCGCTATAGTCTAGTCGGAGGGAAAATATACAGGGTGTCCCAATAATGAATTTACTATATTGCTGCTAGAGATCACTAGAGAGATCATGGTCTTCTCTTTCAAATAAAATAAATTTGCTGCAATTCCAATTCTGTCTATCATTTCCCCAAATGAACGTTCTTTCTCGAAAATGTGATTCTCAAAAATGTGATTTTTATACCTAAATACCTAATTAAATATCACAAATTGAAATATACTGAAAATATTCCAGATTAATTTTTAGAGTGATTGAAAATAACATAAATTCCCCCAGAGGACCAAAAAATAAATTTCCCAAATGAACGTCCTTTCTCGAATAGAAAATGTGATTCTCGAAAATGTGATCTTTTAATTTTTATAAATTTCTTATTCAATTTACTATTCAAAACAAAATTTATCACAAATTGAAATGCACTGAAAATATTCCAGATTAATTTTAGAGTGATTGAAAATAACATAAATTCCCCCAGAGGACCAAAAAATAAAATTTCCCCAAATGAACGTCCTTTCTGAAATAGAAAATGTGATTCTCGAAAATGTGATTTTTATATACCTTTTTAATTTTTATAAATTTCATATTCAATTTACTATTCAAAACAAAATTTATCACAAATTGAATTGCACTGAAAATATTCCAGATTATTTTAGAGTGATAACATAAATTCCCCAGAGGACCAAAAAATTGAACGTCCTTTCTCGAATAGAAAATGTGACTCTCGAAAATGTGATTTTTAAACCTTTGTAATTTTTCAAAAATTTCTTATTCAATTTACTATTCAAAACAATATTAATCAAAAATTGAAATGCACTGAAAATATTCCAGATTAATTTTAGAATGATTGAAAATTTAGTTATGAACCGATCTGCACCAAATCTGTTTTATTTGAGAGAGAAGACCATGTTCCCAAATAAGTATTTAATTCAATATTGGGACACACTGTATACTTCGTTTACTAACTATTGACCCATCATAAGACCTAAACCGCCAAGACAGTTCCAGAACCTTATATATTTCGGGCATTTCTGAAATATAATTCGAAGCTAAAAAAAAATTAGAATTGAAGTCTTAATTTATGTTTTTTGTTCTATTAGATCTATGACCCTGAATCTGGAAAAGTGTTACACAGTTTGTATGATGATGATACGAGAACACTCCGACAACCTGTTACGTCAATCCAATTCAAGCCAGCGGGAAGTGATGAGAAAATCGAGCGCCAACGAATTGTAATGGTTTCATGTAAGTTATAATACTGCTTTTAAAAAGCTATCATAAAAGGAGACATGATAGGGATTTGGATGCCTTAGCTTAGATTCTAAGCTAAGGCATCCAATCCGCCTTTAGATTTAAGATCGATATTACAATTCTAAGCCTTAGAATTGTAATATTGATCTTAAATCTAAAGGCGGATTTATTTGGAATATGAGTGACTTTTCGTATATATTTTGCAGCCAACTACAAAATTGGCGAGGGCAATATTTGTACCATTTTCGGCCCCCCAGCTGTTTTGCATATTGGCGGGTAGTATATATATATTTCTGGAAAGGTCTTGAAAAATACGGATCCCTCGGGGGGTTTAAATTTTTGCCCCACCCCCCTGGGTAGGGGTGGGGGGCATGTGATTTATCCAAAAATTCAAAAAAATCTTTTTTTGCCCCCATGGGGTTTGGCTGATCAATAAGACCCCAAAAAGTGATCAGACCCACCCCTGAACCTAAACCCCCGCATTTTTCAAGACCTTTCCAGAAATATATATTTTGTGTGGTCAACTACCCGCCAATATGCAAAAATGCTGGGGGGGGGGCGAAAATGGTACAAATATTGCCCTCGCCAATTTTTCCGTCCAATTGTGTACTGTAGTTAACCAAAAAAGTCGCCTTAATTTAAATAAATTCAATATATGCTAGATATTGCATATTCTGTTGACTAGAACTCTTATTCAATTGCATTTAAATTACTCTGGTAAACAAGAGTTCTGTATCTGTACTTGGTACTCCTAATACTAACACAGTCTCTGGTAAATAAAAGTTTACTATGTACAATAATATACAATATAAGAATAACTATGCGTTTCCGCCGAATCATTTATCATTTATTATTCAATGGTCATTTTACGGGTTTATGTCATTGGCCTATTTGTACTTGTGATTATTCGTTATTTTGGCATATCTTTTCTGTACAAAATTGTAAGTGGTAGGTTTTAAATTCTTTTCTCCTTCTTCTTTATATAATAGATGCTTCAGGATTTGTAAAACTCTGGCATTTCACGTCTGGGAAATGTTTAGCTACATTAAATGAAGAATCAAGGCAAACGTTGTATGCAACTGTCAACAATGACGGTACAAAATTTGTTACTGGTGGTGATAACTGTTCGTTAAACATGTACGACATCGAATCAATGAAGTTACTTAAGGTTTTCCAAGCGAGGTATGTGTCCATAAATTTCGATTTTAGCCGAAAAGTAGATTTTAGTGCTTCAAATCGTGATTTATCAACTACTAACAGAAAAGTTTATTTAATAGAAGTCATACGATAGTTGTCAAATTTGGTCATTTAATTAATTCCCACATTAGTAGTCGAAAGTGTGAGATAACGCTCCATCCTATTGCTGCTTCTTGATTACCAGCACACCGTTGGCTACATTAGATCAGATTAAATGCGGAATATAACCACAAACCTGGGTCTATTAGCCGGGGTCTATCAATAATTAGACCCCACTCAGTCTACCCCAAAACGCCGGAAAGTCCGCCACCGGCGGTAAAAAAAAGATTTTTTTTATTATTTTCATTTTTTGGAAATTCTTACCGGCAATCAATTAAAAAAAGGGAATAACCATCCTCCCGAGGTTTAACTCTTTTAGACCGAATGTCTTTTATATTTCATTGTTATCAGTATTTCAATAGTCCTCAATCAACTGGGTCTATTAGCCGGGGTCTATCAATAATTAGACCTCAGTTGACCCCTATCACATTCATAATATATACTAACCTAGGTCTAACGTATTTTATATGTATTCATTAAATTCTTACAGCTCTGGCAGGTAAGATTAGAGAAGAAAAGTTTCAACT
>JAUCNG010268851.1:0-12447 GCA_032353305.1 Cephalothrix spiralis
CAATTCATTATCTCGCATATTTTTGAAGATACAACCTTCTAAACAGCGGGAAAGATTTAAGGGCCCACCCGATATATCATTGTTGTAATTAATAAGCCAGAGAGAGAAAAACGAGCGAGCGTATTATCTGCCTACACGCCACGGGTCTTGTGCCATAAAAAGTTACAAGCATTGGTTATTTGATTGTCTGCCATCCGGGACATAATTGAAATTACTCGTCTTTATCTCAGAAAGGCCTCTACCGCTGGCATTCCTGCAAATACCGCGAATATATATGTATATACCGATTAGAGTGATATCATTCAATTCCCACGTCTTTAGCGTGATAGAGCCACTCTAAAACCAGATTTTAACCCAAGGAACACAAATGTCATAAACAGCTTCCTGAGTCTAGGACAGACACCTAGAACCCTAGTCAGACTATGACCGCTCGGAAAATCTACCGACTACTGAAGATTTCTATTCCAAAATGGTCCAGTATCATCCTCGTTCCCAGGGTCCTATATCATACTTCATAATACCCTGGCATTATTAGCGCGTCGTGGATCTGAAATAGCTATCCATATTATGCTTTTTAAAACGCGATCGATCGAATTCCAATATCCTACCATCCCCGCTGCGTCAAATTGACTCCGTTCTCTTCAAATTTTGGGCCACGTTCTTTTTATGTACATGTATCATCATGTGAAAAACGTATGGGTCATCATTATCTGAAATGGGCTGTAATCCAATCACAGCGCACATGCAATTATGTCATTTTTTTCTTTATATAGAGGGCTGTAGAATAACACTACCGGACCTGTGCGGGTTAATAAATTAATATTAAAATTGTACCCACCTGATGGCGAAGAAGACAAAGTTGGAATAGATGTCCTCCATAAAGTACCATTAGAAAGCTCCTAAAAGGAAACAGAATACAACATATTAAGAATTACGACAGGGATATTTAGAGATAGCGGAGAGAGGATACTGAAATATTTAAATATACTTTCTCTCAATTCGCTAGCATCATTCGTGCACATATCCCGCACTCTAATCAATTTTCTGTAAGCGATAAGAGTCGTGTGTATCCTCGAGAGATGGAAATCGTCCCAATCCATATATCGCCAGCTTAAAATCTTGCCCATCTTCCTCAAGGTTACATGGAGGAGGGGGGGTCGAATTCAGCTTATTTTCTGAGGCGTTCCCAATAAACGCGGAGCGCCACTTTCAGAATCCGATAACCTACATTACCGATTTTCCTGATTCCGATAAGAATAATTGTCACCCGCCCGGTGAAAACCCCCATTTTCCCACTTCCCGCTATACCCTCCTTCCAGTCCTTCCTGCATTGGTCTCTCGAGTGGACTAGGTACTAGTATAGATAAAGGAGCGAGCTCGCTTATCTATGGTACTAGTTTCAGAATCTTCTGACGTATAGCTTAATCATGACGTCATGCATCCAAATATACTTATCTACTTACAACAGTGAATTTATTTTTAAATGCATCTCTTAATCCGATGACAGAACCAAAACTAGAACTAGAATGTGTCATAAGTGGATATTCTTCTTGCAATGAGGTATCGAATCCCAACGACTCATTTGGTTCCGTCGGCACTGGAGACAAAGCATTAACCTGTGTAAAGGAAATAATACGAATTACATAATGCAATTTAAAAGTTTGGATATAAAGTGCTCTTATAGCGCCAGCACTACCACCTAACTAATATCCTCGTTGACTAGACTATTATGTATTATTCAATGGTCACTTTGTTACGGATCATGTTGGCCTATTTGCATCACGTGATGAAACACTATTCTGCCATATCTTAACTCCGTCCTCGTTAGATATCACTTACCATTGACCTTCGGTCTAATTCATCATGTGATATTCCCTAAAGCACACCGTTAATAGTGTAATATGTGTATATTATCGCTTAAATTCCTACTACACAAAAGAATCATGCATATCATGGAAACTCGGACATTTAAGTTCACTAATGAGTGATGCTTGTTGTATATATGCTATCTTTTGAGAAATCTGCCGGAGTTCCATTGACCCCGAATCCCCACCCGACCACCCCTGGGGTGGTACATACATGTAGCGATCCATCAGCGACTTTGTAATGTCTCCACCTGCGGTGCTTGATTCCGTTTTGAGCGATCCTAACGCTATTTTTTGCTAGACCTCTACCACAGAATATCACTTATACAATAGACCAATCTGTCAGGTTATAGCTAATCACCCGTGTAGCGGTAGTATATAAGATTAATTTTTCTTTTTTTCAAATATGTTACTTTCTACATCTACCATGCACATAGTACAGAATCTATTTTACAAACATCCGTACCCATACCATTACAGGGAGAGTTCGTATAGATACCCCTTACCTGAAAATTCATCTGAGCAAGCTGAAATGAAAGACGAAAGCCATTAGATGGGGTGTGAATTGGTGAGACCCACAGTGCCATTAGACTTCTCAGGCCCACAAAAAGTACAGCCGATAGTAAAATCAGAATGATCGAACGAGCCGTATTTTTTTCGTATTCTTCTAGTAATTTCAATCACATGTCTTCAACCAAGTGGTCTGTGCTTGGTGGTATAAACTACGTAACCACTTTTATTGATTTCTATACATACATCTACATTTCAGCCAGTTATACAAACCAAATGAACCGTTAATATATTTACATGTATTACTAAAATATGTAAAACCGCTATACCAGGCCCTGCCCGTGTCTTCATACAGTCCTTGAACAGAATTATTCGGGAATCCGCTGCCCGGGCTTAGAAGACCGTGTCAGAGTACAAATTTCGTATAAACCCATATATGGAGGCCTAAAACCCATGGCCTGAGTGTCAAAAATCGCTGCCCGAAGTATGAGCACTACATGATATAATTCTCATAGCATATTTTTATGTCAAGCGCAAACCCTAGAGCCAAAATTTATTGGTCTAAAGACGAACCTGTTCATCAGCTCTGATATCCATTGCACTAGGTGGTCGACTTGATGTTAAATGAGGACTTTGGAAGAGCCCTAGACTAGGCCTGCCTGATAATACACGTAAAGATGGAAGTGGAACACCCATCAAATGCACACGATTGACCTAAAAATGAAAGATCAGAAGGAAATAAAATAATATTTCAATGCAAACCACGGTTTTTCTACCTTAGTAAACTCAGAGTTAGATGGTACTGTGTCTCTTTGTTATACTGTGTTCGATACGCGCTCTTAATCACTAAGTTAACTAATTCATATCTATTAAAGTTTATACAAAATTTTGACAAGAGTTGTTTTCCATTATTTATCATACCAATATTTTCTCTCAAAATAATGTCAAAAAAATTCAGTACATCCTATTCAATTCTAAAATTGAAATAAATTGAACTCAGTATCTTAGTTTCAGACAATATTCAGCCATTTTGTTCGTTGGTTACCTGACGCTCGCACAATACAGGAAATTGGAATATGAAGTACATGTACCTGTTTTGTTCCACTATAAAGTACCAGATTCGACTCACGATCCAAGACTTGAATCATATTTAACTCCTGAAAACAAATGCATTGTAGATTAAAGTTACAGGTCCTTTAAAATCAAGTCATTGAAGCAATAAATAGGGATTTTGAAAAAGTGAGAGAGAACTTTTCTTATTTTTCTTAATAGTTTTACGACATTTTGTGTAGAAACCACCATTAAGCAAAAAGAGTCATTTTTACATCGCGCCAAATGCGTTAAGGATAAAATGAATTTAAGTTCGAATTGGAAGAACATTTGCTATGGACCTTTTTATTTACAAATTTAGCAAAAATAGCACTTAAGAATTGTTATTGAAAAATATGATATTTTCTTGAAATATCAGGAAATATATGGCGGACCATGCATTTAGAATTTAAAAATTAATTTCTGCGCGAATACGTTGATACGCAACATTGTGTTGAATACGAAATGTATAGTAACCAATAGTGGAATGTATTTTTTAACTCATTACATAATTCGATCACAATACCCACTAAGAAAAGGGCGTTTTTAAAGTAGAAAACCATACCTCAATAGGGACAGCATCTTTAGCCGGAATCGAGGTCATAGTGCCAAATATCAATTGAGTTTGGTCGTTGCTTTCTTCAAATTTGACACACCTGAAATAAAAGAATGATTCGATTACGAATTTTTTCGAATTCAAGAAGTCGAGCGGTGGGTAAAAATAACATAAATATAGATTTTATTTTGAAATTCAAGACGAGTTTTCAAAGTGGCGACAGGAATTTTTTTCTTCTTTCTATCTAGATCGAAATTTTTGAGCGGCGGATACGTAATTCGATTAATTTTTACAGAACAAAATATCTTATCTACAGTTCATCGACACAGATTTGGTTTAATCAAATATCAAACAGTTTTATATAGGGTTTTAAAACTTGGAATTGTGCTCTCTAGTTCGTGGGGAAGTCTGAGGGAAGTAGTTATATCTCGAGCGCAGCGAGGGGGTTTTCACTCTCCCGAGGACTTTACCAACGAACTAGACAGCTCAATTTTAGGCTTAACTAGTTTTTTAATGATCATTAATCAACTGAGGGTTAATAGCCGGGGTCTATCGATGATTAAACCCATGAATAGAACATTACTCCCATTCATCCAATCGCATTCTTGATATACACTACATCGGTCTAATCTTTGTTTTACGTCTTAAACTTCGATAAAAATGCAGAAAAACAAAATTAAAGTCAACAATATTTACCGTAACTGTTCTCCAAATGGCACAAGGAAACATAAATATCTTTGTCCGCAAATGTCAGTGCTGAGAAACACTTTCTTAGCTTTTCCACCTGGCTGTTCCCTTTAAAAAGAACAAATATGTTTTTATCTTATGTCTAAAGAAGAAACTAAATGAATTCATATTTTGTTTAGGTCACTAAAAGTCAATGTGCTAAAAACTTCATACCAGTAATAGGATTGACTAATTTTGTTTCAGTCACAGCATGAAATGGCTAATTTCCCACACTATCTTCCAAAAGTCTTCCCAAAAAAATCACATTTCTGACACCAATAATCCCAAACCTTTGCATTTTACATGGACATCAGTCAACAGAAAAAAGTGCTACTTTTTGGCGCGCCTTCACGGAAAAACGGGACATTTTTTTGTAAAATTAGACCACCAGAAAATGGGATTCCCATTTTTGTAGAATAATGAGAATATATAAGTTCCATTGACTCTCAAAACTCAACTCAAGGTTAAGGCAACATAAACCATCCGTCACGCCCATGTAGTAAATCTAAAGATAAGTTGAATTTGAAGTAAGTGTGCCGAGCAAAGCGAGGGGGGAAATATATCTTGAATTTGCTATTAAGGCAATTTTTCTCAAAATAATGATTTCCTTAAATTAGGATAATATCGGATTCCTATAAAAAAGGACCACTGAGAACCCTGAATATTGAGCAGAGCGAAGCGAGAAATATTTTCGTTTTTTAATTCTGAAATCATCTCTGAGTAAAGGTTAATTTATTTATACCAATAGTAGTTCATAGGTCTTTATTAGAAAATTCTTAACATAGATTACTAAATCCTCCAATTTTTCACAATTCTCACAGGGCTTTTAAAATCTCACAATTTCTCACATCACCAAAGACTTGAATCTCCAGTCATAACCTTAAAATGATAAAGAGGATTTTCTAGACTTACCAGCCAAATAATTGTTCAATCCATATCTGTTCCATGCATATATCTGGAGTCAGCGGTTCCCCTGATTCAACTAAACTGTCATTCAAATGCAGAGAACCGCTTGCAAAAGGTGATCCGGGAGGTTGAGGAATTGACTGATGAATACCAGGACTGTTATGCACACGAAGGAATCCTGAGGCACTCATACTTAGACTTGGAGAATGAGACCGACTGAAAAATAAATATTTTGATATCAAGGCTATAATATTTTGTCAATTCAGGGTGTCAACAGAATTACTGCAATCATTTTCCCTGACTTTCCCTGACCATTTCTAACCATTTTCCCTGACTTTCTTAATTATTCACTATCGAAATATCAGATAAAATATATTATTCAGAAATCAAGAAGACTATGAAAGTGAAAATTTGTAACTTTATTACTAAACACAAATAGATCCATCTTATTGTAAACAAATTCATACAACTAGCCTTAACTTTTTATATAAATCTAACAGATCCATCTTATAAAGTCAAGCCGCGCCGAAAGAAATTTTTGAGTTTTTAAGTTTGAAATTTGTGAGTTTTTAATAGTAAGACATGACATTTTTTGGTATTTCAGAAAATTTTCCCTGACCAACAAGATGAATTCCCTGACTTTCCATGATTTTCCCTGACCAATTTTCAATTCCCTGACTTTCCCGGTTTCCCTGACCCTGTAGACACCCTGCAATTGAATACATACCAAAGTGCTGTACAGCAAGGTATCAGAATAAAACTTTTTTTAAATTTAATTTCGGTCATAGTCTCAAAATTTCGGCTATAACAGGGTGGGGTCATTGAAAAAATTGGCATACACATACGTTGGGGTGGGTGGTACTTTTTTTTTGGCAAAATGCACTTTTTTCCATTGTTTTCAGTTGTTTGCAAATTTTTTCCTCCTTTGTTTTTTTGACCATTTTTAGGCTTTAAATCATGTTTTTGACCATTATTATACAGTTATTGTACAATTTTTGAGTGCAATACAATGCAGTTATTTTACGAGGCACGCAGCGCCGAGGAAAAAGAACTGCTTGTATTGCACGAAGAAATGACAATTAAACAATATATCACTGGTTTTATAGCTCTTTCCTACTTTTTTGTACAATAAATGTTAACAATTTGATCGTATTTGTTTAATAATATTTCTTATATGAGCTTTAAGCACCATTAAAAATAACAATAGTAGCAAAACAGAGGAAAATAGCAAAAGTTGGGTGGGTGGTAAAAATTTTTAGGAAAAAATTGGCGCGTTGTGGGGTGGGTGGAGGGAAAAAAGGCTTTTTTGCAATATTTTCCATGCAATTTTTTGGGTCGTTGGGTACCATAACTCAATTTTGCCAATTTTGGCCAACGTGTATGCCAATTGTTTCTATGACCCCCTCCCCCCCTCCGGCTATAATGGGAATCACGCGGATTCAATATTTTCACCCCACATTTTTTGGCCCAAAGTAGCTACTTTTCATATATCACGTTTTCGGTCATTTTAAATTATTCATCATTTTTGAGTCTTGCGTCACGCTTCAATGACTTTGACCTTCATCTTGAGGCTTACAGAATATGACAAATTATACAAACTTTCATGAATTATTCTAGCCACATTAAAAGAGTAAAATTAATATCATTTATCGAAGCTACAATTTAGGGCCGAAAATAATCCCCAAAGTTTTATAAACAACTGGTCCAATACACACCACTCCTAAAAAGTACACTTAATATCCGCTAGTTGGCATCTAAATAAATGCATTCGATCGTCCCCATTTTAATAAGTTTCAGTTTGATACCATTCTTTTTCAAACCTTGGCCGATCAACTAACCCCGAGTTCGACACTGGGGTACGTCAGAGTTCCGAAAAAAGTGTCGCAAATCTTATGATTTGTTTACCTTTAAGTACTTTCTGTTTAGGGGTCACATGACTTCTTAAATTTCTAGTGACGTCAGCTGGCCGTGGGTCAAGATTTGTGAACCCCGAAAAACATGTATATTTTTGTCTCAACACATTTATAATGCTTTTTCTAATACACGAGTCCTCACACTCATTTTACTGAACTGGCTTCTTATTCAATGGTTATTTCTACATCAGTTGTTACAATCAAGGTTAATTTTTCGACAAAAAGTATGAAACTCATGGCGGGCGGTTTTACGACACCATTTTTACAATTTGATACTAACGGTTATGTTACTTACTTGACAGCAAAGTGCGAGTGTGAAATACTTGGGCTTAATGATAATCTTGAAACCGGCGAATTAATCCTACTTATACTTCGAAATGGTGAAAGACTTGGCGATTGGGTCTGATGAACAAGTTTTGAGGTTGAGTTCTTACTTGGTCCAGGAGTAGTATTTAAATGTGATGGAAAACCGCAGGTGAAGTCTGACATTGAGATAGTAGTGAAGAATGCCTCCTAAAAAAAGAAAAAGAGAGATAAAAATAAGTTGAGTACTAACTGTCAGTATCCGGTGCTGTGGCGCATGAGGTACCGCGCTCACCTTCCAATCGGAAGGTTGTAGGTTCGAGACTCCATAGGAGTACGATTACAGACCGGATAATGGGTTGCTCGGTCAGTATAAATACTTGGGAGTGGGACGTTGTCCCTCCCCTCGAGGTAAACCCGACTATTAGGCTATGTACGTCAGAACTCAGAAGGTGGTGAAACTAGTAACTAAACCCTATGTGTCAGCTCGATTCAGGTAGCTATCGAAGATCCTTGAGCAAGATCTTAAAGGTGCAGTAGATCGTAAACAATAACATTAGAACAATAGATTCCTGATTGATTATCAAATTAGTCCTTATAAACTATACTGACCAATGTCGAGTTACAAGTTTTGGACATACTTTCATCATCATTAAAGCACTAATTGCCCAGATAAAGCAAATAACTATTACTTTCACTTTCGACCCCATAATAGGTAAGGGAACTAGTCTTACCGGGCCCGTTGAGACTGATATAATGCCCTTGTACCCTGCGGCTTTAAGCCATATACAAATTGTTCCGCCTGCGATGCTTACTGCTAGAGCTTTTTCAAACTTTTAAGCTTTTAACTTTGTTAGTCGTAAACATTGAATATTTACCCGTAGTTTATCGTATTTTATTAGAAGTCCTTTAACATGATCATTTGTTGCTTTTTCCTTTCCTTCAATAACATCACGCATTGCACCATTTAACTCTTTTCTAAAGAATAGTTAAGGTATTTTTTACAAGGCTATTATTTATATAACTAGAGATTTGAAAATAATTTTGATTTAATAGCGCCGTTAATAGCTGATGTGAAGCTACGAAATTCTAATCATTTTTTAATATTCTTATCTCTTAAATCGTAAAATAATACTAAGGCTGTCATTAGTTTAATGGTGATTACTCTTATTTAAAAACAATGAGTTTCGGCCAGAAACTAGCGCATGTATAAGTATAAAACATTAAATATAAATACCCAAAATTTTGCGAGGAGTTTTAGTCATTTTCAAGAAGAATCTAGCGCAGTTTCAACCCAGTATAGATCAGTATAAAATATAGAAATTGTAAAATATAAGTATATAATAAATCATAGCGGCATCTTAAAAAGGATACAGGTCCTTTTCTCTGGCCTTGTAATCTGATATTGTCTTGCGACGAGTGCGAATTCTGAGCTGAAATAACAACATAAAATTCAATAAAATTGTTTATATATGAATACAAAATTATTATTCTAATCTCCACGATGATACAAATGGAAACTTCTTAAGTCTTCATACAAAATAATGTTCAATACTATTTTAATTATAAATAGTGTTACGTGCATTTCGATAAGTGACAATTACTCCTCACCTCAAGTAGTTGAATTCTCTCATTCTTTTCTGCGTCTTTCGCAGTATCAACGCCAGTTTTCTTTTTACCTCCATGTTTGATTGTTGTTGCTACTGAAAAGATTAAAGTACAATTTAAGAGTGTTGCACCCTTTTGACTTCGGAAAAATCAATGTAATAGCTACCTCGTTTATCAATTGGTTTGTGCCAAATAATATTTAATTGGAAAGGGAAGACCCATGTTCTTCCTTAATTTATTAAGACTTATTTTTTTATATTGGGATTTAATGACATAACATTCAGGTGAAGATTTCTTTTCGTCTATAATGAAATTTATATTACCTGAACGTGGTCTCTTGTCAACTGTAAATGCTATCTGTGCTGTTGGGTCCGGACCTTTCCTTTGCCACTTTGAGTAATCATGGTTGTTGATTTGATCTAGAAAACAAAAGATATTTTAATAATAATATATTCAATTTCTGTTAGAATCTTGTCCAAGTATTTGATCTTATATCATCATTATACACATGTTCAACAAACGACGTTTCTATTATAAATTATCATGACATACATATCGGGTGGGCCCTTGAATCTTTCCCGCTGTTTAGAAGGTTGTATTTTCCAAAATATATGAGATAATGATTTGAAATTTTGCATATAGTAGCAAAATGATATTCTTAAATGACATGCTAAAGTTTAATTTTTATATTATTTTTAGTTTTTAGTTTTTAAGGTATGCTGATTTGCGCAACTCTGGTCAAAAAACGGAATATCATAAAATGAAGTTACAAATTTTAGTCTGAATTATTGCTTTTTATGCAAAAACACGTAGTTTAGAAATTAGAAAAGCCGTTGACTTTAAATTTTAGTACGATGTTAACATTGATGTTTTCTTTAAGTTGTGTAAATTTCAGCATCCTACTATTAAAAGTCAACAGAATGTATTATACGATAGTAAAATTTAATGACGCATCAAAATGAGTGAATAACATTTCAGGCACGTATCCACCACAGCCTATTTTTGTAAAACACTTGATATAATTTGCTTATACCTGTCACTCAATACTCTTATTAAGTTTCTGTGATTGTAATGTCGTCAGTATACATTTTTAAAATACATATTTTTGAAATTATGACGACTTAAAATCCACCAGGACTACCAAAAATAGCGCGATGGCGGATCTGGAATAATATATATATTTTTTTAAACATAGATACTTTAATGTTTACGATATGAGAATTCCCTTCAGCACAAACATTCAAAATAGTAATAACTATCAACAAACAAAATTTGAATCAAATCAGATCAATGGAAACAGAGATATGGGCTGCAGAAGAAGAAGATCGGCCTTTGTTTCGTGACTTTGTGACTTTTTTGCCAATTTTAACACTTAGAGTTTGATTTAGGAATTTCTGAACAGATATTCGGATACAGTGAGGGTCCAAACACCTTACATCAAATTTTCAGCAAAATCGATGATCAAAAACACTTCTTATATTTTAGTCCAAATCCCGAGTTCTGGCCCCCGACGCCGCAATTTCGAAGACATTGAAAATTCCCAAAGCAATATCACCGCCAAGGCCAACAATAATATTCGCTTATTGTGATACGCTTTCACTTTAGGATTTTAAATTCTATTCGATTGACATATGATGCTGCAATTTACACCACGAAAAGAACAGATCAATGTTAATATCATACTAAAATTTAAAACCAACCGCTTTTCTATTTTTTAAACTACGGTTTTTGAATAATAAGCAAAGATTCACACTATAACTTTTAACGTCATTCTATGATATTCCGTTTTTTGACCCGGGTTGCGCAAATTAAGGTAACTTAAAAACTATAAATAATATAAAAATTAAACTTTAGCATATTATAAAGACTATCATTCTGCTACTTCATGCAAAATTTCAAATCATTATCTCATAAATTTTTGAAGATACAGCTTTCTAAACGGTTTGAAAGATTCAAGGGCCCACCCGATATAAACGTCATTTCTATTGTTTAAATTGTGACTATATGTTATTGAAAAGACCCAGCCAGGAAGATCTCCATATCACAAGGCGGACATCCTAACTATGATACGGTACTATTATGCAATAAACGACATATTAAAGGACTACACCTCCATTAGAAAACTTACCAAGTGTCCTTCGTAGATTCTGGTCTGCAAACTCCATTTGTTTCTTCTGTTCTGCTAGCGTTAGATCATCATTTTCAAGTTCGAGATCCCTAATACTTGTTAGGAAGCACAGAAGACTGAAAAATAAAAAATTGTATGTTAAACCAGTCTGAAATTATTTTTTGGGGGTTTAAAGGGGGACTAGATCGTTAATTATTTAATACTAAAGCATTAGTTCTTCAATTACTAAAATACTGTAAAAGAGTTAGTAAAACTAATGTAATTAGTTATACTTTTCTTAAATCTAGTAAACTGCCAAGAAATAGCAAATATAACTGTAATTTTGAGCTTTATATTGAGGAAGAAAATCACGGTAATTGGTACTGGCAGTATTTACTGCCTAAATGATGTACCCTGTTAAAATGTTGAGTGTTATAATCAATTTAATTTAATATACCTTCTTAACATTTTATTGGATTAGATGTTTTCTAAAGGTGTAGTTTGATAAGTGAATAATTATTATCTTTATCTGGTAATATACATGGCATAACAAAATGATGGTACATTGCATTGTGAGACCATCAGTTACATGCTCAAAATTTGAAGTGAAATCGACCCAAATCAAAAAGTGGAAATGGTATCCACTTCTTAAATTAAGGGAGCACTTTTCAAGGTGATTGCTATTTGAGTGTACATTGTATTCTTTTGAGAAGATTTTCAGTTGATAACATGTTTTCACTTTCATTAACCAATGTAAAGATAATTCTATCTATATCCAAGATAAATTTATGTGATGCAATTACATGCTTCAAAATAACCATGCAAAAATCTCACCCTTCTGCACCTCCACAGAGTTCTTCAAGA
>JAUCNG010269962.1:0-12445 GCA_032353305.1 Cephalothrix spiralis
GTTAATGTACTTCCAAATGTCTTCAATTAGTTCGTCCTGATCATACATTAGGACTAGAGTGATCACTGAAAAAAAGGGGACAATAATTATAATAATTATTCATGCACACATAAATAACATGTTTAGGTAGTCACATCATAGATACACCATAATACGGAATTAGAGGTTGTTTCGCAAAACGTAGTTTCAATAATATATCAGTTATAATCACGGCTCATTAATCAAGGTAACGCATAGAGGGAGGAGGGGGGAGGGATTACATTTTTTGCGCATTTTTCTACATTATTTTTGTTGTTGTCATTGAAGATTTAGAATTTATTTGTTAACCGGGGTTATTTAGATAGTTCCATATACGCAATTGGATGGAAAAATTGGCGAGGGCAATTATTTTTGTACTATAAGTGCACCCCCAGCGGTTTAGCATGAACCCCACAAACTATATATTTCTGGAAAGGTCTTGGAAAATGCTGATCCCTCGGGGCGTTTAGGTGGGGGCAAAAAAACGTGATTTTTTGTGAGAAAAATATTTTTTTGCCCTTCCCCCACCCAGGGGTGGGTCTGATCACTTTTTGGGGTCTTATTGATCAGCCCAACCCCCTGTGATCAAAAAATCTTAACCCCCCAAGGGATCAGCGTTTTCAAAGCCCTTTTCAGAAATATATAGTTTGTGGGGTCGACTATCCGCCAATATGCTAAACCGCATGGGGGGGGGGGCACTTTTGGTACAAAAATAATTGCCCTCGCCAATTTTTCCATCCAATTGTGTATCAGCTTCCCGAAAGGAAAACTCCGCGAAATCTCAAATCTCTATCCGAGTTTCTGAAATCAAAATTCCATGCCATTTCCATGACTTTTCCCCGACATACCAATAAAATTTCCGGTCGCGACAACTTGAAAAATTCTGACTAACAGTCAGTCACATCATCATTTTCAGCTGCCAAATAGTAAGGCCCGACAAAAATTATACCTGGACGGCATTTATTTGTCAAAATTCCAT
Organism: Cephalothrix spiralis; assembly: GCA_032353305.1. Taxonomy (NCBI): domain Eukaryota; kingdom Metazoa; phylum Nemertea; class Palaeonemertea; order Archinemertea; family Cephalotrichidae; genus Cephalothrix; species Cephalothrix spiralis. The sequence goes on from JAUCNG010269962.1 coordinate 998, forward strand.
GACATTTCCAGGTTTTTCTATTTTCGATGACAATTTGGGCCAATTTTTGAAATTCATGACATTTCCAGATTTCCCAGACATGTGGTAACCCTGGTTTTTAATCAGTTAACCCTCTCAAACATTTGATACTTTTGCCGGATATCAAATATAGCCAGAGGCTTAAAAGCTGGCCTTATGAAGAGATATGAAAATTTTCCATTAATTGTTTTTCTTTCTATTTGTGCGCGGCGGAAAGTTAAAGGGATATTTTATACCTACCGAAACGAGTCATAACTTGGTGGCGGGCTATCATTGCCATACCGAGGACGATATGGCCTTGGATTATTTTGACTGTAATCCTGTGTTTCTGATGGTTGCTGCTGACTATAACGATCAGATTGTTCATAACGATTTTGTGCATCTCTAGGATCACCTCGATAAGGTTCATTGTCCGAATATTTCGGATTTTGTGCATATCTATGATCACCTCGATAACGTTCGTTGTCCGAATATTTCGGATTTTGTGCATCTCTAGGATCCCTTCGATAAGGTTCATTATCCGAATATTTCGGGTTATCGTCACTATCACTATACCGCGGTTTGTAAGCGGCCCCTCGACCGCTATAAGCACCTGAAGGTTCACTATAATTATTTTGGCTCTCTCGAGGATGATATGTTGAATTGGCACTATGTTGTCTGGGTTCATTGTTTTGATTATGAACAGGATATTCAGTCATTGGAACTTCCTCCTCATTTTGGGAAGGGTAATTTCGAGGACGGTAAGCGTTAGGCGCTTGATGTAATCCAGGCTGCGCTACAACAGGGGGCCCGTATTGCGGCACTGGCTGCCCGACCGGCCCTGGCTGCCCGACCACAGGATATTGATACTGCTGCCGAGGGTCTGCTCCAATCTGAGCCTGTGGCGTGTGGCCTGACCCTCTTTGCCCCCTCGGTCGGTAGGGTCTTCCATTGTGAGAGTTTTGCTGGCTGTAAGGAGACGGTTCCTTGCTATCTCGATAATGATCCCGGTATTCCTCAAATTGTGGAGCGGCTCCATATGCCTCCGGTTCATCTGCGGACGTTTTCCCACTAACAAATGATATTTGACCATTTGCTTTACGGGTAGGGTCAAAAGTATACGACATCTCATCATGAGCTCTATTATTTCCACTCTCTTCCATTGTAAACATAGGATTATCTTCACCATTTCCACTCCGCGGGGCGCCGTTTGCTTGCGGCACAGATCTTGAGACAGTTGGAACACGATTCTGTAAGAGTAAATGAATAATAATTAGTTTATTGAAAATTAAAAATGCTTTTCCTGCGAGAGGGAGATCTGTTTTATGTAAAAGCATGGGTTTCTAGTACGATACGATTTTTACCGATATTTCCACCGGAGTGAAGTTGGCGGCCACTTATTTTACAGGCCACTTTTTATTTTGCTCTTTTGTTTAACCTGAAATACTTATTCTGAGTTTTTTGTGTGGTATAATATCCATTTGTTAATCATATAGCTTTTTTAGTAAAAAAACTCAGAATAATTATCTTTGGTTAAACAAAAGAGCAAGATTAAAAAGTGGCCGCTAGAATAATTGGCCGCCAACTTCACTCCGGTGCTATTTCCTCCAAAATACATTATACTACTATTCCAAATCTTTAACTTTCTAGGCTGCTAGCTCAGTAGCTCTCTAAAAGCGCATTAAAACAAACCGGTATTTACGGTAGGAAACTGAAAGTCTGAGATCTCATCAGAAATATATCGTCGGAACAATCCGGTCTCCGTCATAGCGTCTTCGGATTACATCGGCATGATCAGAATTGGTAAAATGACACCGATCATGCCAATGTATTTCGAAGAAACTTCGACGGGGAACAGAATGTTCCGATGATAGATTTGCGATGAGATCTCTTAGTCACCTGATGTAAATACTGGGCTGGTTATTTATGCTTTTAGAGGTCTATCAAAATGAAGATTTGGAATAGAAGTAGTCAATGGATTTTGATCGAGTGCAAAGGAGACAATAAGCTATAGTTTAAGAACTTTGTTAAATTCGGTAAAGGGGAAGGGACTGAAAAATTACCTGTGGTTTAAGTCATGTATTGTCACAGGTTTTTGACCATTCTATCGTGCAACAGACGTGCACTAGTTAATACACGAAACCTGCAGCGTCGGTATGGGAGTATAAATATTAAACCCTGATAACAATAGCAATTGTTGTAATGTATGTTTGTAAATTAAATAATTGTCGCAATTATAAGGACAAGCAATTTTTCGCTTCGGCAGATCAGATACATGTAATTGGATTAATTTTGAAATATATTTAATGACATTAAAATGCCTGAAAAATCATGTACTAAATCGGGTTTATTCGGTTAACAGCATGTTACCTGATAACCTGTTGAAGCAAGGTCAAATACAGGTTATGAATTATGAGTTGAATATCATGAATAATACATCATATGGGGCATTCCAGCGTTAACATCGTCTGATCGCAGTTTTTTGCGTTATCCCTCAAATATCTCCGGAAGTAAATCTTTTTTTTCGGATTTGAGAAATAGACTGTAAACTAGATTAGTTGACGATGAAAAGGTATTGAGTAAAACGCCGTGCGCCTTGTAATCACTGAGCTGTAGAGAGCTCAAAAACGTTAACATCGTCCGAAATTTGGACGATGTTAACGACTGTTCTGCTCGCTACAGCGCGGTTATTACAAGTCGCACGGCGTTTTATCGTTAACTGATCTAGTTTGCAGTCTATTTCTCAGATCTGATAAAAGTGATGTACTTCCCGAGATATTTAAGGGAGAACGCAAAAAAACTGCGATTTTATCGGACGATGTTAACGCTGGAATGCCCCATATAAGGTTAATTTTAATATTTAATTTTTAAGAGATGGTAGGCTACAAAAGCTCTACAGAATACAATCAAGGTATAATTGATTTTATTAATTACGAAATTTAGATCGAGTAAGGAATCACAGATTACAAATCGAATTTCGGAAGATACTCAAGAGTCCATTACCCCTATTGAGGAACCCAATTCTAAAACCTGTAAGTTTAATAAAACAGACCATGAGTTTCATTGCAAAGTAGTTGCTCGGGTTTAGATATGGCGCGTAATGCCAATATTTCAATTCATGAAAATAGCATGCAGTGAACAGTCAGTTTTTTTATTCCTTCTTCTTCTATATTATATAGGGCGTCAGATGACTGGCTCAAATAGACACTTAATGGTCCGCTTGCTGAGCATTCACCCGTATGCCTGTAGACCTAACCCCGCACTCTCAATCTATTTTCTATATACCGATTAGCGGTGGGATTTTTAACACGTAAGGAGGGACAGTGTCCCACTCCACGTATTTAACCTCACCCAGGAAGCTGTGCTCTGAGGAACTTGCTTTAAGGTTCCACCCGATGGAAAGTGGTGTCGGAGCCGGGTCTCGAACCCGGAGCTCCGGACTACTAGACCGACGCTTTACCTTGCACCGTGCCAGGTTTTCTGTTTCCTTCTTCTTCTGCTATAAAGGGCGTCAGATAACTTCTCGAATAGACACAATGTGTACGCTTACCGAGCATTTACCCATATTAAGCACCTGGGAGCCGCCTAGCGGCTACTCTTTTTCGAATAGCCCCCAGGGTTCTTTTATGTTCATGATAAGTATATCATACACACAAAGCCGAGGCAATTTAATTGTCGCAATTGCCTTTGATTTTACATTAACGCAACCCAGTCTGGAGCACTGGGTGACCGCCTGTATAGATCAGTGTTGGCTAGAGAGGTGGGTCGAAAAGGGTTCGAACACTCAAACATGAGATTAAGAGCCTCATGCTCTACCTACTGCGCTAACCGGGTTTTCGCACTAATCTTTACTAAAACCGTATAATGTGATCAAATGTTAGTTCTAGATTCTACTATACACAAAATGTAAACAACACTGCTATGCGCAATGAAGTACCGGTACTTGAATTTATTTCATATGAGCAATAATAGTACTTCTCTGCATGAAGCACCTCGTTTGTACCTGATTATTCAAAGTACGGCACTTTCCTATGGAATATATAACAATAAGTATATCCAATATAACCTAACCAAAGCTATATGCAATAGCTTTGTCAGGCACCGCGGAGCCGGGGGAAGCCCCCCCCCAATAATAAAAAAATACATTTTTTTAAATACAAATCAATCAGGGAGGGGAGGGGTAGAGGCCTTCTGAGAGCTCGAAATTGCGGACCCTGTACTTTATGTCCATTTAATATGAAGTTGCATGGGTGTCTCGTCATCAGATAAATTCCAAGCTTTTCATGCATTGATTTAATAAAAAAAAGCCCTTTCCAGAAAACTGTAGGTCTACCAGTAGCAGCAAGCAAACCAACTACTATTTAGGTCTTTTTATAAAATGACCTTATAGCTGGACCATCAATCAGATGAAGGCCTTAAATGCCGTATTCATCGAAATAATTTTTTTAAATAACAATGAAAATGAAATGCGTTAAACCGTGTAATCAACGATGCCTACGATAAAGGACAGGTGTTCTGGCGATATAGGTCAATATATGGTCTAATTAGCCATTTGATCACGATATACTGGTTAACGCAGTCCTTATTTAGGCACGGATTTCCACGCCCCTCTCGATATGTAGACTGGTTCCCTACCCTTACAACACCCCTTTAAGATTCAAAAATATATGGAGAACGCTGCCGGGGCGTTAAAATGCCTATGTTTATTATAATTGTTAAATTGCGATCAAAGCAAAAAACCAACTGATTTCTTTTAAAATCATGGGTCGTCAATAAAGATCGATCAAATACCAAAATTCTTCTAATTCAAAAATGATTATGGCTTTAGTCTACCAGGAAGAAATTTTGCGATAATACAATACAAACTTACAAAACTAAAAAATATCGCTAGAAAGCAGGCGCTTCGATCAATCTGTTAAATTAGATTACATTTTGATTATTCATTGCCATTTTTAGGAAGTTTCTTTCATTTCTGTTTCGAACCTTATAGACGACCCCGATTTTGGTAAATGATTATGATTATCATGCATGCTACCATTTTAAAGGCAGGTACATACATTAAAACAAGGAAAACAACACAGGATTTCCCCTAGTGAATCAATGTTACTTTTGTTTTCAAGTGGACCCTGAAAATATTAGTAAACATGCACTACATTAAATGATATTCCTTACATAAATGTATAATTAATAGATGTTACATGTGCACAAAGTTGAATCTAATGTGAAAGATGTAAAAGATTAGTTATACCGTAATCCAATGTTCCATTATACAGCGTGTCCCAATAAAATGTATAGGGCCTACCAGCCAGATGACGTCATACTGTGACTCAATTATGAATACATGTACATGTATTTGAATAATTGCAAAAAATACCCAATTATCTCCCAAATAAAAAAGATTTGGTGCAAATCGGTTCATAACTAAGGGGAGCTACGATGATTCTCCAGAAAAACCTCTAGTTTCATTTTCCCCACCCCAAACTCGTGAGAAAGCTATTTACGATCACTCTAAAATCAATCTGGAATATCTTCAGTTCGATCATTTAAACTTTTAATAAAAAAAATTGTGAAAAGTAAATTTAATAAGAAATTTGAAATTTTTTCTAAAAGTCCTAAAAATCAATTTTTGAGAAAGGACGTTCATTTGGGGAAATTTAACTTTTTGGTTCTTTTGGGAAATTTATGTAGCTCAGTTTTTGTTAAAAGACTGATTTCATTTGAAACAAAGTACCATGATCTTTTTAGTGATCTCTATAGTAGTGTTATGGTCACAATATGTCATCATCTTGCTGTTTTCCATAATACTTGGACACCCTGTATATATGTCATTTTTTAATGATCTACAGATTATTCGCCAATTACGAGCCATAATTATATCATGGAAATAAATTCATTTAAATTTTTAAGATGGCTGAATGAATTATATTTTTCTTGATTCTTTACTAGGATGGCGGTGAGCAATTAAGATGACGATCAACCTATAACGATATATCGATACTTACATTTTCAGCCTCTCTGTGTTTTTCTTGTAAGTAAATGAAAGCCCCACATGATATAAGAAGAGCCAGTAAACATAATCCTCCCAGTACCAGAAAGAAAATTCCAGCTATATAATAAGCCCTGCAAAAAAATAAATTAAGAGTCAGTTACATATTAGACAAACTGATGCAATGGCCAAAAGCAAAACTTTCAGAGGATCAGTCGATCACGAATGCGGAACGCTAAATATAGCGTTTATCACGAAGCACGGATTTAGAAAATGGCTTTTCACGAAGCAATGAGAAAGTATACCAATTATATGATGTATTTTGAAATATTGAAACAGCCTATAATTAAGTCCTATATTGGAAAAGGCATTACGAGCGCGAGCCGAAATTTTACGAAATCATATACATGTATAGTAAAATCATTTTAACTTTGAATTCATTTTTAAGTTCACACGAGCGTCCAATATCACGAATCACGGTATGTAAAAGGGGGCTTTCACGAATCACGAAATGTAAAAATGGGCTTCGGGTATACGATGGATTATTTTAAACTGCATCATGATGTATTTTGTGTTTTTCGTGAACGCAATTCACGATCGCGTAAAGTCGATTTCCCCCATTCACGGAGCACGAAATAAGGGCGTATAAATCATTGGTAGAAATGATAATTAAGAATTGAAAATGGGTTTAAGACAAAATCCTCTTGATTGTTATCATGCACTTACTGGATACTACCGAGCATGGTGCCATGCTGACTTAGGGCATGTCCAAGAAGAGCACCACCAACGATTAACGTGACTATAGTAGCACACAGCAATCCTTTGATGGCCAAGTTGAGTTTGAAGTTTTCCATGGCAATTTGACGTGGTGATTTAGTTAAACGCCTGGAATTGAAAGTTTAAATAATTAATCTGTATTTTATGATTGAATAATATTTAATACGGTTTGATACAATGTATACCACATTATAAATGATTATTACATGTACATGTGAAACAGTTTATACAATCTTCAGACCCCCCGCGAAAATCTCGGAAGTACTGGCCTTTTTTGGAAAGCTCGAGGAAATTCTAGGTTCAATTTTATCAATAATTTCCGATTCACATGGTCCAATAAGATGATACCATTTTAGAAGCCCAGGGCAAATATATATTTTTTCGAAAAATTGTAGGCCTATTATTTGCCCCTGGCCTGAGGCCCCAAAGCGCTTAAGAAAATATAAACTTGAACCTATAGAATTTCCACAAGCTTTCCAAGAATATATGGGTTGATGGGGTTTAGGCCTGCACTTCCGGGATTTTCGCGGGGGGTCCATTTTGTTTTCGGACTTGTGTTATTTATTCTTTGTGCCAAAAGATTTTTGTTCTGCCTATGTAACATATAACATCATGGTAATATGACATCATACTCTAGTAACTATAGACTCATCGAAAAATCATAAATTTGGTGACTAGTAAAAAAGCATTTTTCCATCTTTTCTTCAGTTTTACCACACCCATGATTATAATAGAAATAATGATTAAGAAGTAAAGCACTGCAAGGAGACAATTGGGTCTAGAATTAGGTCTAGGACTATATTAGACCTGATATATATAATAGGCCATAAAGGATATCAATTATACCATTTAGAAATAATGATTAAGAGGTAAAACACTGCAAGGAGGCAATTGGGTCTAGAATTATAGGTCTGGGTTTTATTAGACCAGATATATATATAGGCCACAAAGAGTATCAATTATACCATTTAGCTAGCCTTAATACATGTAAATAGACAATAATTAGGCTTTAATTAGGTATACGACTGATCATGACTAGATATTAGCCCAGATAATAGAGATTATAGAGATAATAGGCAAAAAAGAGTAAACAATAAACATGATACCACTTAGGTAATTAAGATGGCCCTTGTTTTACAAGAATTAATGGAAGCTATATTAAGGTCTAGGATTTAATAATTAGTGAGAATTTAATAACTGGTGAGCCCTATAAGTATAAGATCGTATAAGAGTATCAATTAAATCCTACACTGGTACATGCAATTTGATAATGAGACATACAGATCTAGGCTTTAATTAAGTATGACTGATCAGGATTAGATATTAGCCCGGATAATAGAGATAATAGGGAAATGGGTATAGACCTACATACATAAAGGAGTATACATTATACTATTTAGGTAATTAAGATGGCCCTTATTTTACAGGCATTAATACAGGCTATAATTAGGTCTAGGATTTAATATTTGCCAGGGTAATAGGCAGTGTGGCCCATATAAGTAAAAGAGTATCAATTAAACCATTTAGCTGGCAATAATATAGACCATAATTAGGTCAAGGATTATATTAGCCTGGAAAATAGGTAGTGTGACCTATAAGTAAAAGAGTATCAATTAAACCATTAAGCTGGCAATAATATAGAATCTAATTGATAATAAGACTTGAATAGGGTTATATTAGCCTGGAAAATACGCAGTTTTGGCCTTTAAGTATAAGAGTATCAATTAAACCTTATAGCTAGCCTTAGCATTACAGGTAGTTTGATAACGAGATATACAAACTATATGTTCAAGTATATATACATTCAAGAGTATATAGGATCATTTTATGTATAGGTTATAAGACTTATAACGCCTATAAATATCAAATTATTATGTGTATACCATATAAATTGACAATTTTGTAGCTTATAAGACCTATAAACTATATACATGTATGATTAATCATCAAGAGATAACGGATAATGTAGGAGGGGCATTTTTAGACAGCCTACGTAAAATTAACACAATCATTATAAAAATTAAATAATACAAACCAAACTCTATGTAATTAAGACCCAATTAACTACATTTTAGCTACCTTATTATCTATATCTGAAATAACAAAAACAAAACAATATTTACCATATTCATGTATATCAAAAATCCATTATATCAGATTATTTCTGTCATAACCAACTGATATACGACGTAGTATATCCGTCATGCTCAGTGAGATCTTTGTCACGAATTCAAAGTAAAAAGCCTTACCTGTAAACCATAATTCCAAGTAAAACGTAGACTACATTGATAAACGACCAATGGCTATATTTAGATAAATAATTCCCGTTCAAGTAGAGTTAGATATGGATTTTATGCATTCCTGGTTCGCCATATTTGCCTATTGAACCAGACGACGCATATTTTCTATTCTGATATCTCCACTATATTGCATGATTAATCAATACATTGTGACTGGGCGTGTTGACATGTGTTAAGGTAAAAATATAGATGTCAGTACCGGTACATATCCCTGGGAATAAATCACGATAAAAATTGCGGATTTTCTGGAATAGAAAAATAAATAGTTTAGAAAAATGGGTCATCGCGAACTCGGTCACGAATATAACAGGTTAAAAATAACTGATATTTTTGGTGAATAGACTGGCATGTTTAACAGAGAAGCTGACATGATCTTTTCAAAGAGAAGCAATTATTTTCAATAAAAGCGCGATGAAAAAATGACAATAAAGAAGATCTAAGAAAGAAGCTTTCAAAACCTGTAGATTACATGAATGCAACAACCAAATCCTCTCTTGTTGGGCCTCTCATATTGTTGCTAACAATAAGTTTGTAATTCAATCCTATTTTGTCCTCGTTAATGACAATTCAGGCCATTTGCTTTATCAATTTTGGGATTTTAGGAGATTTTGAGCAAATTTTTAGGAGATTTTCTAGCAATTTATGAGATTTTATGGTAATAAATTGAGTAGATTTTCTAATAAACTTTCCATCGCTACAAACACTCTAACCAGTAATAAGTTTTTATTTTTGGCATATGCGCTTTTGCACAAATAAACCTATAGTGATAAAATCGAATGCCGAGCGAAGGCAGGCGGGAAATGTTTTGACACTTTTTTGAAACCATTTTTATCAAATTTTATGATCAATAATAGGATTTTAGGATTTCCTAAAATTAGAACTATATCAATATGAGACATTTTGTGAAGAATTATGAGAATTTAAATTACATTGGCTCTCTCCTAAACCCTCCAATAGATACACAAAACGGTAAAGATAATTTATAAATGATTCATTTTTCCTCGCACCCATGCTACAAGGGTGAAGTTACTAAGCCTAGCGAAGCGAGGCGAAATTATTTTTATGAATTTTATTAAATGGGAGATATTGGTTATGGACATTCACAAATGTACCTATGGTATTGGTAGCTTTTAATAAACAAATAGGAAAAATAGGACATTTTCTTGAAATATAGGATTTTATAGGATTCCTATAAAAATATAGGAATGTCGAGGTAATTTGGATAACTTGCCTAATGCCCCTGAGGTACAAAAACACATCAACCAACTAAGAATATGTCTTTTAATGACGTCGCGACTAACAAAGTATGAGGTATCACTGTTGTGTATTGTTTTCCCATAATGATAAAATTACGTACCTTCTATATGTTTCGTCAAAGTTTGTTCCGCATATCAAGCTTTTGGGGATGTTAATCTACTCTATGTCTCTATCTTTTTCTAACTACCTTCAAATCCTTAAGATATGAGCAAAAAGATTAACATTATGATTATTGAAAACAGCCAAATGACCTGCTATTTCTCGATAAATAATGCTGGTCATATAATTATTTTTTCATACATATGTACTTTCTAAGCAAGTTTAGATTTTAACAAATCCATTCAAATAACTTGAACGTTTGATTAAATATCTTAAAATTAATTTTTAAAATGTAGTCGACATTATTTTTCCCCACCCTAGTTTTTGTACATCTTTTGAATTATTCTTCCCAATCGATTCACAAACAACACATCGAATATACACAGTGTCGCTATGTATTCATGTACTAAAACGCAGGGTGGGGAAATCGCACTTCATTTTTTTTAATTAATTCATACTCAGTTACCATTAAGAATACACCAATCAACATAATATTTCTAGAAATAAACTCTTTTTTTTGATAATGTTGTACATGTCAGCTAAATTCATGTCCAAGAAATATGTTTAATTTGTTTTTTGGCTGTTTTACAAAATATTGGACACGCTGTATATAAACAGGGTGACGTTTTGGAATTTCAAAATTCCCCGACTTTTCCCTGAAATCCCTGACCATTTCAAAAAATTTCCGTGACCAAGCGACAAATAATTTGCCTTGAAATTGTCTTTCGCGACATATTTTTTGCATGAAAAATAAGAAAATGAGAAATAATTTGTCGTGAAATAATTCTCAGAAATAAATTTCCCTGACTTTCATCAAAATTTGACAATTCCCTGACTTTTTGAATCAAATCATTTTTTTCCCCGACTTTTCCTGTTTTCCAGGTCACCCTGATAAAATCATAATGAGGTTTTCTCGTTTACCAGACTCCATTTGATGGATAAACAGAAAAAAAGCATTAAGTCAAAATGTTTTATTTTAACAATTGTAGACATTATCCCGACATTATGACATAAAACATGATCAGGTGGTCA
>JAUCNG010271073.1:0-12417 GCA_032353305.1 Cephalothrix spiralis
ATTTTCATGTTGAACTTCACTTAGGATGTCGGCTTCTGTCTTAAGAAGTGGTAGTGAAACATTCTCACCTAAAAGGTCTATACATTTGATGGCTAGATACTCACCAGTAATATATCTGCCGAGTGTAACCTTTCCGAAACTACCTTCACCCAAAACTTTGTCAAGGATTTGGACATCCATCACATCAATTGTAGCCTCAGAATTGTTTGATAGGAGGCAATTGAAAATTCTTTGGGCAATCAAATCTGGGTCAAATATGTAAATTTCGTTTTCAAATAGAACAGGGCAAATTTCAGCTGCATTTGAAATGAGATAACTGAGATAGCTGTTACACTTATCTGCAGTATCTAAAGTTAACGTGAGTTCATCGTCATTAATTTTGGTGATGATTCTTTTGCAAGTTGTGATATTAGAATTTAGTATTCTTAAAGTCTCCTTAAAGGCATCAATCGATGCAACGGGGGTAGAGGGGGGATTTTGTTCATGCTGAATCGCAGTGTATTCCTGAAGGTCGATACGACACTTTCTCTTTTCCTTAAGGAGAAACTTAAGTTCATCAACACATCCATTTTGAACTGCGGTTCCATAGTGATGTGCATCGTTCTTCTTTGTAACATCATATAAATAGTTAAACACAATAATATTATTGTTCGTTATTGCATAATCCAACGCTGTCTTGCCGAAATGGTTCCGATGATTAGTATCACATCCATTTTCAACTAGGAATTTTGCAATTTTCAACTTGCTGAATTTAGAATCACATTTACGGTATATAGAACTTGGCTTTACTACATGGTGAAGTGCAACATTACCCTCATTATCTAGTGCGTTAAAATCACATTTCTTGTCCAATAAATAGTTTAACATTTCATGACTGCCTAAATATGCAACAGTCGCTGCTGTCGCCATTAAAGGAGTTATGCCGTAAAGGTTTGCAAGATTGACATTAGCATTGTTGTTGATCAAATATCTGAAAACATCCATATGTCCTCCTCTAATGCTTTCCAGTAGTGGAGTTGAAAATATACCATAATTAACATCAGCATTGTTCTCAACCAAGTATTTCACCACATGTAGATGACCATTAGCTGCTCCTGCCATCAATGCCGTGCGACCCCATGAATTTATATGCATGTAATTGTTCTTAACTGATATTTTACGTCTCACATCTTCGAGTCCTGAAGTTAAGACAAATTTGGGTAATAAGTCACAATGGCCACAAAATGTATTAACATCAGATATGTCATCAACTATGCACTCTTTATTGTTTAATCTATCTCTTTTTGGTAATGATTTGACCAAAACATTAATGTCAACGTAATTTTTTTGAATTAAAAACTTAATGGAATCTAGATGACCCTCTGTTGCGCTTTTTACCAGAGCATATCCACATTCATCAAGTGACACTGAACGACCAATATTGTTATTTATGATGTGCTTTAAAATGTCATAGTTACCACATTCAGAATTGTATGCTAAAGGGGTGAGCTTGGACGTTAACGAGGGATGATTGGATACTATTCTTTGGTACCTTTTGTTCAATAAATACGTACTCACGTTTAAATCCGAAACAGGTATGAAGTAGTTTGTTTTCGGGTTGTTAGATATATCAACAAGCATAACGTTTTTATTCGGCAAAAAATGCCATCCAAAAAATAACCATAGAATAAGCACTGCATCATAAATGAACACGGCTACCATAATGTTTTTGAAATCATAATATTGAACCTTTTCCAAAATAATGAAATCTTTATAACATATATATCCAAGAAAAAATATGCTTATTAATGTAATTCCAGATGTAATAATTTTTTCTCTTAAGGGTTCAATCCAAATTTTTTTCAAAAGTTCAACGTTCTCATTTGAATATTCGTTTAAACGTCCAAGTGTTTTATCGTCGGGTTTTTTTAGTAACCCATGACTGGTCAACTGCAACTGGAAAAAAGTAAAAATCATAATTCCAACAGACACGTTTTTCATTCGCCATTCTAATATAGGTATTCCCAAATGTATATATTTATGATACAATATTTCAACGAAGAGTAAGTTTTGAAAAACAATAATACACAAACTTAAGTTATAAAGGAACGGGCAGAAAAATATGTATATTGAAAACCATCGTCTATCACTAACATTAGAAATGTATCTGCTCTTATGATATGGATCTTCTACGATGTAAGGATTGAGCTTGGATAAAAACATTAAGAAAAGCAAAAGAATGACAAACACAACTACTATACTTGAATATTCCATTGTTTAAATCCACTAAATTAATACATATGAGCAGTTGAGTATTGTTTTCCCACAAAGCCTTTGAAATAAAATAAGTTTGTTTACTGTGTTTCCGAAGGAAATTCCAAACAAAGTCTAAAAACACGATCATGTGTACATAATGTGAGCTTTTGATGAAAATCACAACCGTGATGTGATCCTTTCAGAATTTTTTATACATAACCATTTAGTATGTACACACAGACGCATGCATTGTTACATGTTTTACTATGTAGAGATTTGTTTAGTAGAAAGTAAATACATTTGTGGCTATTGCCATAAATAAGCACGATATGCAAAATTGCGAATGTTGGTTTACTATACAAGTATACACGAAAAACGGTATATGTCTGAAGTTTAGGAAACTGTTTGTTGGACGTTTTTGAATGGTTGCTATCACGGTTTTCTGGGGCTCCAAACGGCGGCGTGATTTCGACCTCCACCTTTAATCCCTTATATCTCGAAATGGGTTGCTCTTAGACCCCATAAATATATAACAAACAAATAGGAATGTTACCCAACTCGTTCCAAAAAGTTGGTCAAAAATATTTGGTGACGTCACAATGTAAGGTATATTGACGTTATTTGGTAAAAAAGTAGTGAAAGGCGGGGAATTTTCACATTTTGTTAAAAATTTGGTGAAACTTTTGAGGATTCGTCAATACAGTTTAAAACGAAAAAATTGTTTTTTCACATTGTATCCCTTTTTTTTACTTTTAGTATTGACTGAACCCCCGGGGCTGTTTCGGTTTTTTACACATAAACCATCGACTAGTATCGGGCTCCATGACTCTGACAAAATATTTAAAGCCTCATTAATACTTTAGACGAAATTTTTTTTAATCAAACGGATCCATGTTTATATGTGTGTCCAACATGGTGCTAGTCCATTTTGACATTGAGACTTTATCAAAGTCATGATAAAAAAAAACCATCAACCAGTCTTGACTTAACCGGCTTGTCTTTAAAAAGTATGAGTTCTTACATGTTATAGTGCGAAATATGTCTGATATATTTTGTATTAAAGACAGCATGACACATTGACATATGAAGTGGAATGCTTCCGTTTGCAGTATAACGATCATATATTATATATTTTGGTCACAACTACATTTTCCTTTGAGATTTTATCTACATTACAAAAAATATTCAGATATGTCAGGATATATCACTGGATATATCGTGAAATTAATAGGGAAGAATACTCCTAAGGTTCTTTTTCTAATATTTTATCTTTACCTATGAAAGTTTTCTAAGATCTTCTAATCTATGCCCCAGTCACTAAGTCAAAAATTCTCTTGAGAGCATAGAATGATCAGGGAATCAATAAATCAATGTTCGATCAAACCGTGCCGTCGATATAATTTTTCTACTCATCCATGACCCCTACTCATCCATGATCCCTAGTAAACACATTTTTCCAAAGCTGCCGTTCTTTCCATACTGGGCATTTGGGCTTGAATATCTTTATAATTAAGGGTTTCTTTTACGCCGCCATTCGTTTCATGGGCGCTTTTATAACCTTGCCAAATATCTAATCAGATGTTCGGTTATAAAAGGAATCGATACAGGTGGCGCTGCTAGTCATTACCGGAAGTTTCAAATGAGCGGAACAAACAATAATGCTCCGAAATATCTCCCTATTTTAACACATATGCAAATAAAAATTTTAACAATATATACACGATTATAACCTGTATCAATATGTTAGCATTTCAAAAGTTTGAATATACCGCTTTAAATAGATCAGAATAACCATTTATATCGATGTTTAATTTGTGAAGTTATATGTTCGAGTAACAGCTTCGATCACTTTGTATCCGTATACATTAAAAAGTATAGACATTAGACACGTCTTTAAGTTCATTAAAAGTTCGCATGTCGTTTTACAATTTTGTTTTGTTTTTCACGATAATTATAAACTTATTTTTCTTTTTCTTTCAGAATTTAGCATTTGGTGATATGAATCATGAATGGATCGGTAACGAATGGTTACCGACCCTAGGCCTCCCACAATATCGTAGTACTTTTATGGAATGTTTAGTAGATGCACGTATGTTGGATCATTTAACAAAGAAAGATTTACGTGGCCAATTAAAGATGGTAGATAGCTTCCATCGGTAAGTTTAAAACGTGTATGTGATTGTAAGCTCGCGGGACCACCTCGTTATTTTCGTAAGGGGTTATGAGATAAAAGGTTTCCCACTTAAAAACCTGGAAAAAGTTTTAGTCCTGGAAAAATCCTGGAATTTTGTCAAAAGTCGAGGAAAAATTAAAAAAGTCCTGAAAAAAATATAAAGTCATCTCAATTCTTTGATGTATTCCATTTTCAAAATGCCTTAAAATCGCGATATGACTCATGAATTTCATACTTTTCCTCGCCTCGCTTCGCTCGGCTCATTTACTTATTATATCATTATTTGTGTTAGAAGGCACTCAAAAAGTACCTTAAAATTGCAATTTGACCCTTAATTTTATTATTTTTCTCGGATATTCAATTATTCATGGTCAATAGTCCTGGAAATTATTTAAATGGTCCTGGAAAAATCCCTGAAAAGATCTTGAATTTTACTGAGAAAACTCTAAAACCTTTTTTTGCACGTTTAAAGTTAATCTTTCCGAATCAATTTTCGGGGAATTCAGTTGACTAATTTTGGATAAGCCATTTTAGCGAAAAGTGTTATCTGAAGGTAACAATGAAAACATTCATTGGTTTTTGTCCATTTGAAGACTTGGAGTCGAGAATTACTACAGTAAGAAATAGTACCCTGGTATCGTACTCATAGAATTTTAATTCCAAATCTTGTACGGTGTATACATATTAATTACTCCTGTCTTGTTTTTTAGACCATATCGTGGAATTCTGGAAGCGTCTTCTAATCATTGTCTATTTAAATTTTCATATATCTAATTTGGTTTGTAAATAATGTAGTTTCTAATTTGATTGTAAATAATTCAATTTCTAATTTTACACTTTACAGAACTAGTTTACAATATGGTATAAATAGTTTGAAAAGGTTAAATTATGATAGAAAAGAATTGGAGCGGCGGAGGGAAGAAAGTGTAAATGAAAATAAAGGTTAGTATAATGCTCTAACTACCTTGCTCTAAACTGGGCTATCAAAGGCCACATATTATGTGATATACATTTGTTGATTCAGTGCAACGACGACTGGCTCTAAGAAATGAGACTTACTATAGATGTGTTTCATAATTTACATAGATGTGTTTCGAAATGTACATAGATGTGTTTCGAAATGTACATACATGTAGATGTGTTTCGAAATATGTGTTTCTAAATATACATAGATGTGTTGCGAAATTACAATGATGTGTTTCGAAACGTACATAGATGTGTTGCGAAATGTACATTTTGTGTTATAAGTTGGTATTTAATTAGAAATATCCCGAGTGCTTTACCTTTATGGTCTAACGATCTCTAATACTCGTGGTTACTCTTCCAGTGAAATATATACCCGAAATAGGATGTACAAGAATGAACATGATTTCTTTTTACTATAAAACAAAACATTTGTCTGTCTGTCAATTAATCATACATTTCACTCGAAGAGTAACAATGCGTGTTAGAAATTACTAGACCATACCAATAAAGCATTCGGCCATTTTTAGTGAGATATTAAGTTAGAACTGAAAACACTATAGATGTGTTTCGAAAATACATAGATGTGTTTTTAAATTTACATAGATGTGTTTTGAAATTTACATAGATGAGTTAGATGTGTTTTGGAATTTACATAGATGTGTTTCGAAATACATGTTTATGTTAAACATATTTAAACAGAAGTTTGACTTCGCTAATAATAACAACATAATTTCTTTCTTTTTCTAGATGTTCTAGTCTGGTCAAATGAACGGGTAATAAAATGGATTCAATCAATAGGCTTAAAAGAATATGCAACAAATTTATTAGAATCTGGTATTCACGGGGCGTTATTATCATTGGATGAAAGTGTAGATCATACTAGTTTGGCGTTAGCGCTTCAAATTCCCACACCCAATACTCAGGTAAGTCGATAGAGGGCGTCTAATCGGTTCTGATGTTATGCTCTTCAGTCTTCAGCCTACCGCTCACTATGCGCATGTACGCATAAAACATAAATAATTTAGTATGCGGTGGGATTTCTCGCGCGTGTTCGCTCGTACGCTTCAAAACTAGTGTGCGATAATTTTCATAGATACGTGCGTACAGGCATGCGCCTAGTGTACGGTAGGCCTAATCACCAACAATTTGGGTCAGACATTTGTCACTTTTGGTCGCGTTATGTTGAAAATGTTATTAAGAATCTGGTAATACCCTACCGTTCATTGTTTTTCAATATTTTGGATTTTCGACACTAAGTGTTCGGTCCCTTATTTTTCAGCAACTCCTCATTCTAGTTTTTCTACATTTTGGTCTTCAAATACATTTTGGTCTTTTAACATTCCGGTATTTTAACTATTCGGTAGTGACTATCACTGTAAAGCACCAATCCAGAAGCACTCGATAAGTATTTATACTGTATTGCCATCGATTTTAAAAATAAATAACGTTTAAATAAATAAATAAACTATTCGGTATTTCGACATTTTGTCATTCAACAGTTTGGTCGAAAACGCGGTCCACTTATGCACCAGTCAATGAAATGCGCCGGGGGGAGGGGCCGGGAATTGTGAAAATAGCGCTGCGTAGCGCTAGGGCTAGGATCGCCTAGAGCGCCGCTAGGCATCGCAGGCGGGGACATTTTTTCAAGCGCCATCAGTCGCTATGGATCGCCCGGGGAATTTTAGGTTATTACAGAAAAAATCCGCTTGCAGAGATCTGCAAATGGAACAAATGAAGAAGACAAAAAGCGTCGCTATTTTGACATTTTTCATTATACATGTATTTTTATTTATTGATTATTTTGAACATTGACATATGTTTTCTTTACGTAGGCACGAAATGTTTTAGAAGTCGAATTCAACAATTTAATAGCAATCGGAACAGACAGACGATTGGACGAGGTAGGTCTGTATTAATTTACGATTTCTAAGCATGCTGCAAACAGCCGCAGTGTGCCATATATTGTATTATGCTTTTATAGCACTCGGAAACCCAACATCAGGTAGACGTATAATCTAAAATACATACATTTTAAAATATATATAAATTACATATTTTACCAGTAGTCTATGACTTCTGATTTTATTAACTTCTTTATAGATCTTATTATCAGAAACTATTTATACATGTACTGTATTAATCTCTATCCTTGATATTTGTTGGTTATTTCTGTCCTACGAAATTGGTCAGTGCCATAAGACGTTACTCACCCCGTGCCGTAACCGTATTTCATCGAGTCGATTCTCCTGAGACCGACAAATTATATTTCTGAAAACTAGTATCTCCAGTTTGCAGAACTTTTCAAGCAAAAATCCCTTTCGAGATCTGCGAATGCCCAATTCAGTTTTAGCACTACGCATGCGCGAACCGAAAAATAACAGTGGATGACTTGTAGATGAGCGTCATATTTCTATCTGTTCGCAAAACATTTATATAGCCTTTATTCAACCATTACAGAGATATTGACGGTCTAAAATAAATCAATAAATTCACATTTTTATTTACAATTTTTGGACTCTCTAATATTTCGACAATTGTTGGCTTAGTTCAGGCTATAAAAATGAATTACTAACAGATATAAAATCCGCTTTTGTGAATGCGCATTGTAAATCCTGAACTGCGCACGCGCAGATCTCAAAGAGACTGTTCTGAAAACTTGAGACCACCTAGATTACAGAAATATAGTTATCGGTGCTAGGTCAAGCCGATTCTATGAAATACGGGTAATGCACAGGATTAATCACTCGTGAATTTTAATATCCTACCGGTCTGTGACTCGTGCGATACATAAATCACTCGTGATGTAACTCGTTTTATAGCACTCTACCAATAAAGTATTGACTATGTATTTAACATCCGTTAAAATGTCTTTAAAATTTAATAATCCTAACTCTTTTGTAATCATAAGAATATGATAGATATTACAGACGAATTAAAAGACAATTGCTGATACCATTGATTTATCAGGGTATTTTGGGGTTTAATACCCTACCGCATACATTATAAATCTTTAACATATCTGTGAATATACATAACAAATGGAGTGATTGGTTTGTCCTGAGTGCTACGTCATTTTCCTGGTTTATACCCACTTAGCAGAAATTCCACTAAGCAGAAACCCGCTTAATAGAAAATCAAAATATGCATCCCTATCAATAAATAAATTACTTACCGAATAATTGCTTGTCACGCATATAGATCGTGAATTTATATTTATAATGTTCATCGATGCGATACGCGTTAAATATCGAGAATTTTGATTTGAATCAATTTTATCTAAATTCTAAATTAATTGGAGGGAACCCTCGATCTAAGGATAACAGTCAATTGAACAATTATTGTCTACTTTTATTCAATACGCATTGATGTAGAAATCGTTCAATGATCAATTATAGTTGTTTATTTTAGTTGATTACTTGTGGTAATGGTTATAAAAGGCAACGGGTAGATTCTATACAATTCATTCTTAGATAAGGGTGCATATTTTAATTTTCTATTTAGCGGGTTTCTGCTTAGTGGAATTTATGCTTAGTGGGAATTCACCATTTTAATTGCATATTAAAACGCTTGCTGCTTCAACAATAAGTTGCTTTTGATGTCATATGTTATTTGAAAACGTCGGATCAAATAATTGTTGTTGTTTTTTATGTGATGAAGTTAGGACATTTATTTTAAGTCTTGGATTACTTTTTTGTTTATTTAAGTTATCATATTTTCAATTTAATCATATAAATTTATGCAAACATAATTATGTTAAAAATGATAATAAACAAATAAGTTAAGAGTAAATACAATAGAATATAAATGAATGAAAAGATACATGTATAACAATAATAATTTGGCATATTCATACGTTTTACATATTTACAAACGATGAGAATTGTGCATTTATTTTTCCTTTTGTTACCCTATTTCTGTAGTTACGTTTGAAAAACTGCGTGCATTTTATACCTATCCAGTAGTACACCAGGATTGACAATCTATGTCAAAAAGTCAGACTGCTCCAGGCACGAATATCCAGTGGATTTTGAGATTTCGGATGCGTTGTTCAAATTTTGCTCTGCACATGCGCAAATCGAAAAACTAAAATAGAATAATATTTCTATCTGTTGGTAATACATTTTACCACCGATATCTCAGTAACGGCTGGGTTTAGGCTATATAGATGTATTGTCAACAGATAGAAACATGACCCTAACATACATGAATACGTTATTACTTTTTCGATTCGCGTAAGCGCAGTGCGAAATCTCAATATCCACTGAAATTTTGATTTTAATTTTCACTGCAGGTATAAACCCTTTGGGTGAGTAACGATTACCACAGGCGAATTTCTTGCCCGAAGCCGTCAGACTTTTTGACATAGATTGTCATACGTGACATGAACATGTATTGACTTTTGAAAACAAAGTGAAGAATTAACTTTGAAATGGTTTTCGCTACTGGATATTAATTGTTGTTTTTATTTTTGATCCGATGTTTTTTTTCATATATTCGCCATAAACCGAATATGCTCCAATATTTTTAAATGACCATGTTCGTGAATGGTATTCCCTCCTCGTCATTGAATTTTGATGAATGAGATTTAAGAAAATTGCCCTCTGTGCTTTTACTTTCAAGTTAAAAGTCCAAAGAGCAATTTTCTTAAAATTCAATGCTCTTTAATAACTTTGAAGGTGTTTCTATGAGTTAGAGGTGGCGACCCTACTTGATAAAACTTGACAAAAACACGAAACAAAGTTAATTTTCTATTTTAATTTCTTTAACGTTTTGGCCAAAAATGGCATTTATGGTTCTTAGTTATGTACATGGAATTTGAGAATTTAAGGTATCCACCTCTAACTCTATTGGTTATTATTGCTAATTTTGCACATAATATCTAAGCACATAACAAAAATTGTGTGTGTTTTAACCGTATCAAATATGTTTGAGTCAGTGTTAAGTTCGAACGAAATGGTTAGCTAAGAGCTCAGGGGGTCGCCCCTGTACAGACTGCGCAATTTTACAATTAAATGATCATTAATTGATTATTTTATGATTATTCAACAGTTACATGTGTCCCGTTCCTGTGTTAATAGCGTATTTAGATCTTTGTTATATTGTTAAATGTGCCCTCTATTAGTTGAATATTTACTTATGAATTATGGGGCGCATTTTCCAAAATATACAACAAGATCTAAGATGGGTAAGAAACCAAATGTTTCTTGGTTAAGGCCCTAAGGTGTCCGGGTCTATTAGAGGTATTAGATCGAATTATTATTTGTTCTCGTTCGAACTATTTCATTGATTTTTTAAATTGTTTAATTTGTTCGTTTTTCGATCATACTAGACTAGACATCATGAGATTAGCCTACAAGATATAGGTCTTGATTCATTCTTTCCCGAGGGGTATATCATCCTGCATTCCTGCAAATCCAAAATTAGAAAACGAGTTATTGTCGCGTACTCCGCGCCATTCCTTTTTCCGCCAACTGTGTTTGGCTCATGGTAATAAGATAAAATGGCTGACTGTTTATTGTAAATACCATGAGTTAAACACAGTTGGCGGGAAAAGGAACGGCGCGAAGTACTCTACCTTTTAGAAAAGTTTTATTTTGAAGAAAAAAATTGCGCATCAAGAAAAAAAGCGCAACATATTTTCCATTGTTTGTAGGATGATCTATCCCTTGGCTTTTCTATCACGTGAGCTATTATCTTTACTCTGTCAGTCTTGTCTGGTCGCGTGCTTTTCTTTAACTAACTTGGCATGATCCCTCCTTTCATATTAGTTGGCGGCACCAGTTCACCGAGAATACTATCCCACGGGGCATGCGCAGCATATGACATAGGACACGAGTCAGCGGAGGGTTGTAAGTGGTTTGTCGAACTATCTGCATGTTCTTATATTTCCGTTTCCGCCTTTCTGTACATGTGCGAAATGGACTTAAAAATAAACGAAATCTTCAACAAAAAGCCATTAAAATCACCTCGGATATTTACATAATTATTGCATTCTAGTTTAAAACATTTTGGGGTGTCCGATAGATCTTGTTGTTTATGTATCCGCCACAAGTGGAGTTTTTGGCACTCTTCTCAAGACAATATGGCGGTCTATGATTGTAAACATAACATACTTTTGTTTTGTGTTACTCTCTATTTAATATCCATAATAAAATAGAATACATTAACAAGGGACGAAACAACTTTTTATTCAGAATTTCAGTCCCATTTTCAGTTACATTCATGCCCGATTTGAGTGGAATGATAAATAAAGAATAATTTATTTACTATTTTCACCCCTTTACATTAATAAAAGTCTAAGCATGGGAGGTGTTTGAATAAGCTTTTTGATCAATTAGATTTCTTGTGCACTGAATGTCTATAATACGTACATACCCTTTTTGTAAGAAGCTAAATGTATACCAGCTAGAGCGAGGTACGATCGAACATATAGTAAATGAACAGTTATTTCGATAGTAAAATCTTTGCGATTTAACTCTAACCTGACATTCGTATCAGCGCCCGGTCAGCGCCATCAGTAGACAGAAAAGACCAATGTTCCTTAATCGTGCTGCCTTTAAGGCACTTCCGGTATGGGTCCTCAATTTGTTTACAAATCACTAGTTTATTTTTTATACTTAAAAGAAACATTAAAAGGGTATTCTCTGTTTACTTGCGTGGAAAGTTTTAATGAATTGTTAACAATAATAGAAAAAAATTTTACTACTTAAAAATTGTACGTTATATTAATTATGATCGATCGTTATTACTTTTATTTAACATCGCATTTATTTTAAACCCAAGAAATTTTTGGAATACTACTTAAATGTAAATTCTCATTTCCCATGATATAATTCCAAAACTTATTAATTCTATCCAAAATGAAACTTTTGATCCAAAAAGTATGCGTTCAAGCAACGACAATTTTGTTTTGCTGGTACATTTATCTTCCATGTAACCCCTTGCTATGCGTGTTGTGCGAATGTTAGTTCTGCCCCCACGAAGTAAAGAGACTTAACTCCATTTTGGCGGGAAACTTTTTTATTGCATAATATCATTGATTA
>JAUCNG010273295.1:0-12414 GCA_032353305.1 Cephalothrix spiralis
TCCTGTACTAAAATTTTACCAAAACAAAGCAAATTGGTCAAATTTGTACATAACGTGCAACGTATGTTGCCTAATGACCAAGTGATATACCAAGTAGTTGATTTTATTAATGCTCATTGATCAAAATGATTACTCATTTACTTAGCATGCTCAGTACTTTTAAAAACATAATTAATTTTAGTATATCATTATCAGTACACTCGTATGTTTTTACGAGTGTCCCCATTTAGAGGTTTTATCGTACCATTAAATTTTTTGTAGATTAAGGTAGATTGCTCGAGGTTTTTTGAGCTAACATTAATCCTTCAGGCTTCAGTGCTAAATCCCTGGGTGGTGCACAGATGCCCGGCTCAGGTGGAGTAGAGGACGTAGTCTGTCGGACTACGTCCTCTACTCGGCCTGAGCCAGGCATCTGTGGGGTGGTGTGGTGTATAGCCATAGCCAATGGGTTAATCGCAATAAATAATTGAATGCAATGCATTCTATAAAGGCACATTGCTAGATGCAACCCATCTCGATATGCCTAACTCAGTATTTCATTTATATTTAATATACGGACCTCGTCATATCACAGTATAAATTCTGGGATTTTTCATAGTGCAGAGGTATGAAAAGATCAAAGGATTCTAAGCCCGGGAAGGAACCTAGCAAAAGCTCAGGTCATGATCTTATTGTAACGATCTGGACAAGTGGTTTTGTATAATGCCACCCAATGAGAGAACAAAGCGATTCACACAATATCGACGATATTTTTCAATCCCAGAATTTGATATCCAGGCCCTGAGGTATAGATAATGCGTGCATTAATATGGCGAGGTATTTAAGATGGACGAGACCAACATTTACGTTCATTTGAAAGACAATTGAACGACAACTGTTATATTGTATCTATTATAATAATAATGAGACAGCGATCAGCCATCAATTTACTTACCTTGGATAATGATTCTTTAAAACATTTAAAGGCCCTGCTAGTAGTTCACCACACTGAGACTGAGCCAAATGAATCCACTTGCTTTTTTAGTTTTTAAAGCAGCTACCATTCAACTTGGGTTACTGAAGTTCATATCAAATTGCCACATTCAAGTACAAAATTATACCTAGCTGTTACTCTGAATCCATAATGTAATTCTTACAACTTAAATTCTTAAATGTTCATCATTAGTGATTCTAAACTTATTGTCATTTTCAGTTACGATTATAAGTGGAATATTGATGTTTGCATTATTCCTTTCTGAGTTGAATTACTACCTAACCACTGAAGTTCATCCAGAATTGTTTGTTGATGTAATGAGGAACACAAAACTCAGAATTAATCTAGATGTAACCTTCCCAAAAGCTGCTTGTGCATGTAAGTATAAAATGCTTAAAATAAATCTAACCTACTTGGTTAAGACTCATCTTTACTATCTGAAGTCGATTTAATCAAGTTTGCTTTTAGTGGATTTAGAGATAAATGAGGGATCTCTTATATTCAAAACTTGTAGCAGGGATTCTAAACAAGTTTGAATAACATTATCATCTATAAAACCTTAGATTAAAATAACTGCCTTATCATGTAAGGATTTTATTGATCTTTATTTGCTCCATAAATTTAAAAAAAAATCCCACCTCGTTTTGCTTAGCTGATAACATAAAAATATTTTTTGGCCTTAAAATTTTTTGTTAAATAATTTAAATTATTATGCATGGTTATGAATAAGTTAATTCTTTATTGTTACGACTTTTTGGAAATCAAGTTTCATATAATAATTAATTATGGTGTATATGATTACTATTCTAAAAGTTTCTTGACGTAGCTAATACAGATTTTGTGTTCTAAAATTCCTAAAATATAAGATTTTGTTGTCCTAAAAATATTAAAATTTTGTCCTTAAATTCATTATTCCCCCGCTGAGACCCATGTTAAAGTACCCAATTCTCATCTTGAACAGTAATAAAATAGTTTCTGGCATGCATCATAGCTGTGAAATAAATAAATAAAAAAGGGTAAAATCAAAATGTAGGTAAAACCTGGTGCATGTAAAACTCAAATGAATAAAGGTTAAAGGTACATTCCAGTGGCTTATTTGTTTTCATGACCAAGAGTATATAATTTAAGGTAACTGTGACAATATTGTAAATACAGTGGGTGGTGTAGCCTTTAAAAGGTGGAGGGGGAAACCCATGAAGGTTAGCTGGTATGGGATCCTCCCAAAGATAATTTTAGTATTTTTATCCCAAAAAATTTTTCTCTCGCATTTGTGGAACTATTTTCTGAAATGTGGGGACATGGTATACTCTAGTAAATTGGGCCATTTTGATACTGAAATTCAATAGGGCGGAATTGGGGATGAGTTTATATTTAATGTAGTATCCACAGTATTTGTTTTGTTCAAGAAATGTTAATTAATAGCAACAGAATCTGTCATAATATTGAACTTGAATTCTAATAGTTAAACTTTTTAATAATATTTTACAGATATGACATTAGATGCAATGGATGTCTCTGGGGAACAACAAATAGATTTAATGCATGACTTGTATAAAACAAGACTAGATATGAATGGAGAACCAATCGATGATAAGCCAGAAAAAGAAGGTAAAGTGTCCAAGAAAATAAATGAACTTCTACCATGTACTATCAGGAATTTATACATGCTCTGTTACTGTAATTTCTATGAGTGAATAGTATTCAAAAGACTGCAAAGAGCACTGATATACCTTAAATGTAAAAATATACTCTAAATGTGTGGTCAAGTTATTGGGTTGCGCAATTCGCAAAAAAACAGCGGATTCCAGTAAAATAAGGGCATGTTTCTATTTGTCCGTAATTCATTTATATAACGTTAAGTCAGCCGTTACCGAGGTATTAACGAATCAACGACAATGACGCCATACCTATTTAATTAGTTAATATCTCTGTAACTGTAGATTTTACGTCATATAAATGTATCACAGACAGATATAAATTTACCAGAATCAATTGTTACTTTACGATTTGGGCATGCGCAATCCTAAACTTTAATATAGAACCGTGTGATATATTGCTGTGGTCCCTGTGCATTATCTATACTCACTTTCTTGTCTTTATTTTCAGAACTCGGTGATAAATCAGAAGGTGCTATTTTGGTATGTATGATTATAAAATGACATCTAAGTTTCTAAGATTTTTCCGAAGACGGCATTAAAAAGAATATAACAATTAAAATTTTAAAGTAGAATTGTCCGCATGGTTGTGGCGTACCCGGTATACGATCCTGATCTGATCTCGCTTCCTGTTGATCTACCTCGCGAGGACTTACCAAGCCCGATTCCGTAAGGCGTAGCTAACATGGGAACCGCCACACCGGTTACTCTTATCGTTTTGGACCACTGGTTGTCAGCTCGTATAGATACAGTTGCCAAAGGTAGGAATCAAACCTACGACCATAGAGTCGTCGTAATACGATGACGTCACGACTAATTAGAACACCAAGTGTCTCAAACTGAGTTGCAGTGTACGTGACTGCAAATCAAAAGTAATTGCCCACACCTTGGTGTGTAATGAAAAAGTTAATTCACTGAAAAAAACGTGGGCGGTATTCGATAAGGTTAATGCATCACAATAGCCTCGAAGACGTATGTCGATCCCAATAATCGCCGTAATAATAACTTAATTTGTAATCTTTGCTCTCATTTTCTTCTAATTTTGAGTGAAGTTATTAAAAGCATGTAATTATATATTCCATAAATTCTTTCTTGTGTTGCTATTTTCTCTATAACCTTGATTTCAGACAAATGTTGCAGACTCACTAAATAATACTGTGAGTTTAAAAGTAAAAGTATCTCACTGATAACTTTTCATGCACCTTGTTAATTAAGTCTGCTATAGCATGGTGATGGCATAACGAATTAACTTTTTAGACTTCTTCTTAGATCCGGCATTTTGAGATAATACATCGATAACTTTTTAATTGCTGCTTCTTAACCCCTAATATAAATTAAAATCGGGTTTAACAAGGAAAAACATGCTTTCAGAAATTGTATGGTTTGATTTAGGTTAGAATGGATGATTTCTCTATTGTTTTCGCTGATTAAAGATTTAGTATACCATAACAATTTAGTATACCATAACAATTGAATTATTAAAGGATCCAATAGAATAATTGATAAACCGCATATTTAGTCTTTGTCATGGAACTCTGGACACGAATGGTAATTAGTAGATTCTAATTTAGTATCCAAATGAACAAAACCTTCACCCTTTAAACCTCTATACCCTTTATAAATATTATGAAAAGGCCCAAGGTAGTTTGTTTACGGTATAATATGGGCCTCAATATTTTGGGATAAAACTTTAAAGAATGTTAAGTTACGTACGGTGGAAGTATTTTATTTGAATTTTATCTACTTTAAAAATTTATTTTCTAAAGTTTTCAGTCTGATAAAGGTGACAGTAAAAAATATTGCCAAACTCTTTGTTTTAAATTGATTTAATAGTCCGAAACTAACTTCTAATGGCTACGAATTTTGCAAACCATGGAACAGCTTTCGGCTTGATCGTGTGATATACAATGACCTCAGCTACGCCACACTTGAAGCAATATAATGCACCCGTTTAAATAGATCGCAGGGGCAAACGTTGCATAGCGCTAGGATTAATGCACCAGTCAATGAAATTACCCGGGGGATGGTGCCAGGAAATAGCAACGCTAAGAGCGATCCTAGCGCTAGAAATCTCTAGAAAGTTTGTTGCTCGTTTGATCTATTTGCAAGCGGCTTTTTTCTATAAATAGAAATATATATATATAAATGGGCGATCCATAGCGACAGCTAGCGATCGAGAAAGTATCCCCACTTTGAGTGATCCTAGCGCTAGCGCTACACAGCATTGTTTTGATATTTCCCGGCAACCCTCCCCTGGTGCATTTCATTGATTGGTGCATAAGGACCACAAGCGTGAACACAAAGAGATATTCAAGAAAAAACTCGGCGGTGCGCTGGGTATTTTATTTCTATTTTTCGAAATATTTCGTCGGCACATATCAGTAAAAACAATCAACATAAAGGCATTAAGAGCGCTCTGTACCAAGGAGATCATTCGATTTTAGCGCAATGCACCAAAACATAACTGCTGGTAATACTATGTAGGTTTTCCTACTACTAAATCAAAATCCGCATCACTTCCCTGCGTTTTCCGGCCCCTGTGATCTATTTTATTGACTTGTGCATAAACGATAATACACGTTGATCGTACTGTTTTTCACTACAGTATCTCTGTTGTTATGTGGAATGATTTTCAACTAAGGGCTCCATTCCAAACAATACCGACCGAGCCCCTGCACCCCGTGCCTTAACATGAATTTAATTATCGTTTTATAATTTGTTCTAAAACCTACAGTATTCAAAACCGTAATCAACAAAAATCCATTCGACCGTTTTCGAGATTTTGCGCATGCGAAAATAATATAAAAACAATGGAATTTGTTAGACCGCCATTATCTCAGTACCGGTCGGATTTGCCGGGCTGTAAAAATGTACAACAATTAAACCGATCGAAACATGACCCTAGAAATTCACTGTTATTCGTCGGGTTTGTCCTACCCTGGTTAATGTGGGCTTCGATCGTCAGCGATAAATAATATTGCTGATTTGAATTGGTTAGGCGAGATAAATTCAAATCAGCAATACTATTTATCGCGGACAATCGAAGCCCGCATTATCATGATAGGTTTGTCCATGCGCATGACTGAAAACCTTACTGGGCAATTGCAGATCTCGTAAACGGCCGAATAGATCTTGTTGTCGAATCCTCTAGTTTCCAGAAATATATAGGTCTCCGTTATCAAAAATTCATGTTAAGGCTTGCGGTGCTTGTCTTCAACACAATGTTCAGCATTCGTATTTGTTGTAATAGTCTTGTAAGATACTGGCCACTAGCTGACCCTACTGTACTGTGCTGAAGACCCTAGGTTAAAATTCCGAACCCTGTTGCTCCAATCTAATATGGTATGGGGTAGCACTCGTTCCTAGTGATAAGATTGCGCCGCGTACCAAACCTTGCCTGTCAGGTAGCTGACCCTACTGTGCTGAAGACCCTAGGTTAAATTTCCGAACCCTGTTGCTCCATTCTGGGGTAGCACTAGTTCCTAGTGATAAGATTGCGCCGCGTACCAATCCTTGCCTGTCAGGTAAGCTGACCCTTAAATTCAGGGAAATGTCAGGAAAGTTTTGTTTTGGGTCCGAAAAGTCAGGGAAATATCAAGGAAAGTTGTATTTTTTGTGAATGTCAGGGAACAAATTCCCAGAGAATCACGCGTTAGATGTAAGATCATGTAAATGTAGCATGACAAGAGCATGCAATTCATTTATTTATATGACTTACGTTTTCGAGCATTTTACTGTTCTAGGTTGATCATTTTAAGGTAGCTTCCCTTTAACATTTTGGCTTATTTTAATTTGAGACAAAAAATCTGTAACCGTATCATTATCGATATGTCAATTTAACTGGCATTTTTAGAATCCCTATCCAATCAGCATTCAAGAGTGAATACTTTTCTCAACGGTTTGTGACTTTATTATAAAAGGAAATTAAATAAGCGAGGCATACCTTAAGTTGATAAATTGCCCTAGATAAGGCCTTTTTTTAATTACTCGGTTTACGGACACCGCCGGTGAAAATATCCGAAAAATGAAAATAATAAAAAAAAAATTTAACCGCCGGCGACGGGCATTTTCAGAATTGGCCAATAAAATTTTTTTTTACCGCCGACGGTATTTCCAGACGTCGAATGAAAAAAACTTCGGAAAAATGGAAATACAGTTGTAATATTTGTTTTTACCGCCGACGGAAGGAAATAATTTTTTTTTTTACTGCCGGCAGCGGGATTTTTTGAAAAGTTTGTCCGTAAACCAAGTAATTAAAAAAAAGGCCTAATATTTTATAATTGTCTCCTATTACTGCAAATCTTGGTCAGGAAATTTTCAAATTCCCAGGAACGTTCAAATCGGGAAAGAGTGGCCGCACTGCTTATCCAAGTCATTAAAAATAATTGCTGGAATTTAAGTTATGAATAATGTTTATTTTTTAGGCAAAAGAACAATTAGATGAGAATCGCTGTGAAAGTTGCTATGGTGCTGAAACGCCGGAACTACAGTAAGTGAAACACTCAATTCAAAGATAAAGGTACCCAACTACCCATGCCTGCTTCTCGTATCCGTTAGTTGATAATAATTTACGACATTATTCGTTTCCGCTGGCAATTTTTCCGATTTATTCGCTTCCGATAACAAAATTTGCTTATTCGGGAAGTGTGAAAATAGCGCTGCGTAGCGCTAGCCTCGCCTAGGGCGGCGCTGGGCATCGCAGGCAGGGACATTTTTTATCAGTCGCTATGGATCACTATGGATCGCCCATAGGGGCGGGGAATTTTAGGTCATTACCGAAAACATCCGCTTGCAAATGGAACAAATGAGCAAAACACAGAAAATTTTGAGAAAGAATAACTTTCAGCTTAATTTTGCTTTTTATAAAATGTTTTTTTAGATACTTTATAAAATAAAAATTGCGCTTTGTAGCGATATGTACCGCCACCCCACCCGGGGACTTAGCGCTAAAGGAGTTCCGTGGATCGGGACGATCCACCAATTTCTAGCGCTAGAATCGCCTTAGGCGTCGCTAAGCATCGCTATTTTGACATTTCCCGGCCCCCTCCCTCCGGTGCATTTCATTGACTGGTGAATAATCGTATTTATTCGTTTTTCGTATTCGATAAATCGAATTAAGTCAGTCCAGTGACATAAGGTAATAAATAAATGTTTAAGCAATTTGAGAAGTTTGTTGATATGCGTTTAGGGATTTGTATGTTCAGGCCATGATAAATTTCTATGCCATGCATGCAGGTGCGGAAAAAGAACTGTTATTTTTTGCATTCCTTCTTAAGCAAAGAATCTTTATTATATTATTGAGCCGAGCAAAGCGAGGCGAGGGTAATTTTGAAGTTTCTGGATAGGAAACCCTATTTTAGGACACTTAAAGGATTTGTAGGTACCGACCACAGTAACTGTTTTGGACCCTGTTATGTTTTTGCGCACCTTTTCTTCTACGCATAATTAAATTATGTTGTCGAGCCGAGCGTAAGCATGCCGAGGAAAATATTGGTTAGATGGGCGATTTTAAAGCACTTTAAGAAGTTTGTTGCGCCGACAACGCTAGTACAATGTATATGATTTATTTATGGTGTTATGTGCCTCCTTTATATCCTATAACAAATAGGAATCCTCTATTTTCCTTTGAAAAAACTATATTGGCTTCAAGCACGCTAATACATGTAATATTAGAAGTGCCCAAACTAAAAAACGGTCAATTTTTGAGACGCCGTTTCAAGCGGTATCACTATTTTCTTATTTCTTCGTTTGATTCATTTGCAATCGGATTTGTTCTATAAAAATTTTAAAATATACAATTTCCCCGCCCCCATGGGCGATCCATGGGCCATCCATAGCGCTAGCTAGCGATCGAGAAAATATCCCGGCCTGCGAGGCCTAGCGCCGAAAAATCCCATCCAAGCGATATCGCTACGCAGGGCTATTTTCACATTTCCCGCCCCCCCCCCCCCCCGGTGCATTTCATTGACTGGTGCATAATGTGAAATGAGTTAACCTCTTGCTGATTTAGAGTAAATTTTGTCTCATTTATTTATCTGGGAATTGGTGAGCTAATGGACCCTACGCCGCAGGCATGAGGGATGGACACCTTTCCCCACCGTGTGAAAATTATGTGGAATTTCGTATGGGGGTCAATCCCTTAAAGAAAAAATTGAATTTTATCGTTTGTTTTTAAGGTGTTGTAACAATTGCGATGACGTTCGAGAAGCTTACCGAAGAAAAGGTTGGGCTTTTACGAATCCTGATGGTATAAAGCAATGTACTAGAGAAGGCTGGAGTGATAAACTTAAAGCAGGACGAAATGAAGGTTGTAGAATTCATGGACATTTGGAAGTGAATAAGGTAACTATTACCATGCATAATGTTCAGGAAGATCTAAATAGAAAGAAGGTGTAAAGTTTTTTGCGCCTTTTTTGCCATTTCCAAAATACATATATTAAAAAAATATCTAGATAACGAAATAATTCGGAACAAAATTCATAATCTGTGGAAACTCTACCTTTCTCAAATGCAAAACACGCCATGCAGATCCGAGACTTCTATGTTACGCAGTTTTTAAGCAAAAAATGTCATTGATTTTTTCAAAAATGACCATCAATTTCAGGGGTCATGGAAGAAATTTGGTATATGAAAGCCGGGGTTGGTGGGTGTGAAAAATGTCGAAATGCAGTTTTCCATCCTTTGTTTATTGTTGTTATTGGTTGGGTGGGTACCAAATCCAATTTTGCACTTTTGTTCAGCCTTCTTCTTCTACTTCTATATAGGGCGTCAGATGACTGGCTCAAATAGAGACTTAATGGTCTGCTTGCTGAGCATAATTTACCCTTAATAGGCCTGTAGACCTACCCCGCACTCTAATCTATTTTCTATATACCGATTAGCAGTGGGGTTTTTACCCCGAAGTGAGGGACAGTGTCCCACTCCACATATTTAACCTGACCGAGCCACCCAGGAAACTATGCGCTAAGGAACTTGCTTAATGTTCCACCCGATGGATAGTGGTGTCCTTCATACAGCAATTTATCTCCATGACTCCCTCCGCCTATTTCATTTTTACGATGTTTGATTGGTCGTTATATTCTTAATCGCGAAATTCCTATTGAAGGTCACGAACGCCCTTTCGCATTCTTAAAGCAGCATTTCGGTTTAGTAATCTTCGGGAACAAAGTTGAATAAAGAGAGACCTTTTGCATCAATATCGGCCCACTTTAACTGGTGGCCTTCCCCTCGTGTTACAACGTTGTCCCGAAGCCTTCCTAACCCGAAATGTTTAGTTAAATAATCTTAATATTTCAGTAGACCGGAAGTTTAAGACTCTTTATATAAAATGATGTTATATTAGTACATGTATATGAATTTTTATTGGGCACAAATATATACACAAACGGAATGGAGCAAAAGTTATTCAACTTTAAATGGGCCCAGCAGAAACGTTGTAATTAGACTACACAATTGGATGGAAAAATTGGCGAGGGCAATTACTTTTGTACCAAAAGTGCCCCCCTAGCGGTTTAGCCCCTGGGGGGGGGGCAAAAAACGTGATTTTTGGGATTTTTTATTGCCCCCAGGGGGTAGGGCTGGTCAATTAAACCCCAAAGAGTGATCAGACCGACCCCTGGGGGTAGGGGCAAAAACAATTTTCAGATTTTTTTGAAAAATTGCCCCCCACTAAAAAAAATCTAAACCCCCCGAGGGATCAGCATTTCCCATGACCTTTCCAGAAATATATAGTTTGTGGGGGTCAACTATCCTCCAATATAATATATATATACATACCGTGGGGGGGGGGGACTTTTGGTACAAAAATAGTTGCCTTCGCCAATTTTTCCATTTAATTGTGTACATGATTAATAATATACATATATACAGAATTATGTAAACAAAGAGTTGCCGCAAATAAAGATAAAGACATTACCAAAAATTCACATGCCATAATCCACTTTAGTGACCCACTAACATTTCCGAATTTTGCGAAACCTCTGAATATGACAGATATTTTCCCAACCCTTTCACATTACACAATCGGGTAGTCAAAGTCAATTTTCCTCGTTAAGAGAGACTGTTTCCCTTATGAACTACTTTTACATGTTTTTTAAGGTTTCCAGCTTGAGAACATTTATATTCACAATTGTCGCATTTGAACAAACGTAGCCCTTCATGAACTGTTTTTACATGTGTTTTAAGGGTTCCAGATTGAGAAAATTTAGAATCACAATGGTCGCATTTAAATGGACGTAGACCTTCATGAACTGCTTGTACATGTCTTTTAAGGTCTCGTGCGCTAGAACTTTTATGTTCACAATTTTCGCATTTAAATGGACGTATACCTTCATGGACTGCTTGTACATGTTTTTTAAGGTCTCCAGCTTGAGAAAATTTCTTTTCACAATTGTCGCATTTGAACAAACGTAGCCCTTCATGAACTGTTTTTACATGTGTTTTAAGGGTTCCAGATTGAGAAAATTTAGAATCACAATGGTCGCATTTAAATGGACGTAGACCTTCATGAATGGCTTGTACATGTTCTTTTAGGTGTCCAGCTTGAGAACATTTATATTCACAATGGTCGCATTTAAATGGACGTAGCCCTTCATGAACTGTTTTAACATGTTTTTTCAGGCTTGCAGCTTGAGAACATTTATATTCACAATGGTCGCATTTGAATGGATGTAGCCTTTCATGAACTGCTTGTACATGTTTTTTAAGGCTTCCAGAATGAGAACATTTATATTCACAATGGTCGCATTTAAATGGACGTAGCCCTTCATGAACTGACTGTACATGTAATTTAAGGTTACCAGCTTGAGAAAACTTATATTCACAATGGTCGCATTTGAATAGAGTTAGCTTTTCATGAACTGCTTGTACATGTCTTTTAAGGCTTCCAGAATGAGAAAATTTATATTCACAATGGTCGCATTTAAATGGACGTAGCCCTTCATGAACTGCTTGTACATGTTTTTTAAGGCTTCCAGAATGAGAACATTTATGTTCACAATGGTCGCATTTAAATGGACGTAGCCCTTCATGAACTGCTTGTACATGTCTTTTAAGGCTTGCAGCTTGAGAACATTTATATTCACAAATGTCGCATTTGAATAAACGTAGCCCTTCATGGACAGCTCGTTTATGAACCATAAGATTGCTAGCCGTAGAAAAAGTCTTATTGCATACATTGCATTTAGTTATGTTGTTCTTCAATTTATTTGGCATTTTCATGAATCAGTGTTACAAGTATTTATGCAACAAAACTTACGTGTTAAATGTTAAGAAAAATCCAAATGCATGCACTGATGATAAGTTATATCCTATGTAAAACTAAATTATGTCTACTCCAAGCCTCTGACTATACTTCTGTGGTTGCTAAACGTTGGTATTGTATTTTATGTAGCCTGGAGCTGCCTGGAGTGTATACAAAGTGACAAAGCAGTCCATTCAGTGTCAATACCATTTCGACAGCTGATTTGGATTCCCTCATCTTAAATTTTCATAAACTAACAAAGCGAGGCGTGTCGAGATGGGTCAATACAATATTTTATTATTTAGTTGCAGACTACCGGCACTATGACAACGTCGGCTTGGTTCCCTTCCCCTAGTATGGCATCACATTATAGTTATTTGCTTTATCTTGGCAATTGGTAGGCCTACTTTAAAAGATCATGAAAAGTGTATCCAATATAACCAATGTTTTCCATTGTTTTTTTTTACCATAAATCATGTTTAAAGCATGCATATTAATTGAATTAACATTTAAAACAACATAAGCTTTTAGTAAAAGGCAAATAT
>JAUCNG010274406.1:0-12411 GCA_032353305.1 Cephalothrix spiralis
ACTCAACCGATTGGCATTTTTATGTTTTATGTTTTTTTAGTTATAATAAAAATCTATCTGCACCATGTTCATCTTTTGTTTTACATTAATTCTTTTACAATAATGCGCCAATGATGATGATGTGTTATGTGTTCATCAACCATTTTGGGTCTGTTTGCTAATAGACTATCTCTGCTGGAAGTGGAACAGATTTTTTTGAAATGCATGGTCCAATTTACGTTTTACGATATATTACTATTATGGTACCGGTATATGTTTACGGTAAATTATTTAGACCACGCGTTGTCCCAAAACGTGTACTAAGTTTCATTTTGAGGCACAGCACTAAATTTTTGGGTAATGATAGCTGATAACATACTCTTTCTTAATATGGCTTTTTTTAAATAGCTTAACTCGCCACTTTTGAGATATGTGCATGCGCTGTCGAGTTTTAGGGCCGCGCATGCGCAAACCTAAAATCTTTTCACCTCAATTTGTTAATTAGGGGCATGTTTCTATCTGTTCTATTGTTACAACTAGGGAAAACCATCCCAATTTATTATTATTTAGGTTTATTATAAATTTTATCTTTTCATACATTAATTTTTATAAGTATCTCTAATTTCTTGTATTCTGTATCATAACCGATTTTTTTTAAAAGTGTATTTAAATAGATGTCCGTTATACAAACTAGCCGTTTTCGATATATAAGCAAGACAAAAATGTATATTTAGATTTCTTACATTTCAAAAACGGCTAGTTTTAGGTCATACCTGTAAGTAAAATATGGTAGAATTTTTCAATAATATGGAATCCAATTAATTTGTCCAATCTAACTCATTTGTTTCATGACATACATGTAATATCAAATCAAAATCATTCAAGTCATTGCAGAGAAATATGTCAAAATATCAAAATTTGATCAAATTTTGGGTAATTTTTACCCGACCCTAGAGTTTTTAATAAGCCCTCAAGAATTGTTGACTTGGTAGCTGTGATTTATCTTCAGTTATAACTGTAAGAATTTTCAACCTCCCATCCCTGATCTTTAAAATTAATACAGGATCGTAACAACAAATTTCGGTAATCAAATCATATTCTAGTTCTAGGTTCGGAATAGGCCTATAGTATTATTATTAAAAAAATCAATATCTATATCACATTATTATTAAATAATAAAGCATTGATCTATACGTGTAGCCTATTCAATATTATAAATATCTCTAACCAACTCAGGGTTGGGAGGAGATCCTATGCCTAAGGCCAATAGAAAGGCCTGGATCCTTACTGATATATACACAGTGAAAAACATATAACACAAATATAAAATTTTCGATCTTCGACACACCCAAGATACTTGTTATAACTAAGTAAAAATATGGTAGATATTTTAGACTTTATTGCTTAATCAGTTCCATTAATCAAAGGCGTATAATAGTAATTAACATTACAGTCATGCAGACTGGGACAGATAGTGTATTTATCAGCAACAATATATAGATACACAACCGGCTTATAGTGCAATGTTCTTGGCAATAAAATAATACAGTATGTTAAAATATTTTAATACGTCGGACGTGTTTTTCGATATAATAATAAAACGCGATTATCTAGCACCAACACTGTGTCATTACCCACAAGTAATAATAGTATAAAATGGCAGGATATTATTAGGACGAAGGTTTTTTCTTATAAAAATGATCAAAATTCGAAATCAGTGTGCGCTTTTTAGGCCATATTTTCGTCACTTAAATTGTAAAATTATCTAAATCGAAATTTTTAAAAATAATAGTACATTAGTAAACGAAGCATTAGATCCCCAGATTAGATCACATACGGTCATCTAGTTGCTTCAAAAAGTAACAAGAAGAGCATGGTATAATTCGAGGATTCGGTTACTAAGGTATTTAATAAAAAAATCATTATGTTAAATATACCTTAACAAATGCTAATTCTGATAAATTAAATCAAAAGTTAATCCGAATTAAGAAAAGTGAAAATAAGCAGGTTTTAGGCCCTAAGCAAGTTATAGGCCTTACGCTAATTGGATGGATGGAATATGCTACCAGCAATTTAAAATTAAATTTTCCTGTTCCTGAAATTCGTATAACATGAAATGACTCTAAATGACTTCTGAGTTCTAAAATACATGATATTAAAGTACCGAATATTGTACGAGTTTAAAAAAACCCAAAATATTTAGGCCTTAATAAAGATATCAGAATAATTTTTATTATAAAATTCAAACTAAAATACTACTTGCGGATCAAGAGGACACAGTACATAGTTAAGCAACTCTGAGTGTTATTCAAAAAGTTAAATTCAAATAGTGTAATCTAATATAAGACTTAAACTGAAATTGAAGTCTTAAAATAGCCAATAATGTATAAAAATTGATGCCAATGTAACAAAGATATGTAAACAGTAATCAATACATAAACCAGACAACACCTATATCTCTCTGTGAGACAGATTGTACACTAAAAAGAATCTGAAATTCACCCGATTTTTACGTAGTTACATGCAACGAGCAGAAATCAAATCAAAAATAAATTATGTAAATTACAAAATTATCAACAAAAAGTTGGTCTATAATGACCAATAATTAATATTATTAGTCCCTAAAGTTTCTATACCGGCCAGTAGTTGATTTAGACCACCGTCAATATATATATTCTTTCCAAATTAACGAGGAATTTAGCATTATATTTACGGGGGCCGTTAGGGTGGTAAATAAAACCCTCCATTGTTTTGAGAAAAATATACGAGTTAGGCTACTTTAATGATCTTAAATTTTGAATCATGAAATCAATGAAGTAAATTTGACATATCTGATAATTTTGGAACCCGACTTCGGTAAAGAATATTCGGTTTCTACAGAAAATAAGCAAAATGTAAAAAGGACCAAGAAAAATGGATGCTTTTGACAATAAACCAAATTTAGTTCATTATTGATGGTAGCTCCTCAGATATTGTTCATTGTGAATTTTACTAGCTCATTTACGTGATTTATTGGTGATTAGTCTCATTTTTGCTCGTTGCCTGTTTTAGTAACTACGTGATTTAAGTCTAATCAGCAGTGATAACACCAAGACAGAAAGTGCATCTCCAGGATGGAATGTCGAGTTAATGTAGGCTTAACAATAACAGTAAACTGGACTGAGAAACATCATTCTGGTCATGGGTTGTTTGGCACCGCATCACAACCAGTAAAGACATGCATCACAGGAATGTAAAATAAATAGATGCTTAACTCTTGCATTATTACGTCGAAAAGGCTAAAATGCATTTTGGACTGGAATAGCAGATATAAAATTTATACACAACTCTAAAACTACACAATATTTCAATAGAATTTTTTACTAGCCCAACGTTCATACTGTTATCAAAACTTCATTAATATTAACGTTTATAAATAATAATTTTTCTCACAGAATACAAACGAATTTAAAGCCTATAGATCCAAATACTTTTTCTGTGTATCACTTTGAATCGAAGAAAACATGCCCTTTAACGTGTCAAATACACATTAGTAAATCTTTAACAAATTTCGAGTCATTTAAGATCTATTAGGCTTTAATTCAATACTCTAAGGTTTTACGTTTAAATTACATGTTATCATAGTAACAAGGATACTTAAAACTGGCGTTTCTTTCCGACAAAAGTTATGAATTACGAACATGGGTGGTATAAAATTAGGCATATAAAAATAATAGGCGTTATAAGTTGGTCCATATGTATGGAATTAAAAAGGTTCATATAATACATCACATTAAAATGCATTTTTTGCAAACAATTTAAGATATGGGCCCAAAACAATCAAAATCACAGATTAAAGAAACGGAATATTGTGAATAAAATATCGATTATCAAAATATAAAGGAACAATCATAATGAAACTCTGTATCTCTACAAATCGTACTCTGAATATTAACTCAGCCATGTTTTGTTCTTTTTACTGACCTTTATGAAGGGATTTAACTAACGTACTGTATTTTATTTTAGATATCAGAATATACGACAAATTGACAATACTCATTTATTACTGGGATAAGACAGTTTAAAGTTAATCTCCAGTTCATAGAATTTAGCTGTTTAAAACCACTCTGTATTTTATTTTGGAATGTGTGCATATATATTTATAAATGAAGCATTTCTTAATAGTTTGACATATACAAAGCTAATAATTTGCATTTATTTTCATATGAAAGACAAGCTGATAATTATATACTCTAATTTGCTACTAACTTCACTTTATAAGCGACTGAGATACAAAATATTGAATTAAAAGCGAAAGCACAGTTATCTCAAGGGTGGTTAAAACTACCCCTGTGTACAGGAAAGAAATGCCACGCGAGTGAAACATATTACCAAAAGAAAGTCACTTCAGAAAAGGATAATTCATTACCTATTTCATACTACATAAATCTCTTAATAAGTCAAAAATTAATTGTCAAATTTCATGAACTGACAGTAAACGACATCAATTAATTATGTTCTTATCCCTGGCCTAAGTGACAACATGTAACATCTGCTCATTAATAATTTAATGACATTTTGCATAATAGTAAAAAATCGACCCAGGAATACTGTATGTTTCAATCATTAGCCCTCCTAGTCGCAAGCCAAAAACAGTTAAAATATTAATTTATATAATTTTCCAATTCCTATCCCTAATAAAGAATTTCATGGATTATATGGAAAATACGTACGCAGCTGATATCGTACTTGTGCATCAAGTCATTTCTCCTTTAATTGTGTTAAAATTACCAGACGCGATACAAAAAAGCAAGCGCCAAAGGCGCTAGTCGAAATTTTGCCTTTTAGTGCGAAAATAAGGCATAACAATTATCTATTGACCAAACAAAGGACATCATTAAAACAAGTAGGACAGAGAACTTTAAGTAGGTCAACTGGGAGGGCTGAATTATTAATCTCTCGATTATTCAAATTCCCAATTTTGAAGAGGATAATGTGATATTTCTCTTAAGCATTGCACTTGCATATCAAAGTTGATTACAATAAATATATAACTAACAATAAAGCACCATTATAAATAGGCAAAGAAATTGGTTTACGAAACATTGAAAGCTAAAAATGCAGATTTTGTTACCGAAACATATAATACATTGAAGTAGTAAAATGAAAATGGTCCCTCGAACATGTAAATAAATAGCTTTATACGAAGCAATAGCAGTCTACGTTATATTTAAAGATAGTAGAGAATGCCCAATAATACCAAATGTGTTGCTGAAACACGTTATTCTTATAAGAAAAAGATTAAGCATATATTTTAAAATTTACATCGATTAAAATCTATTAATATCATTTCTGAAGTATACGTCAAATAACGTAACAAAACAACATTCCTTATGTTTCAGTGGACATATTTCCCATAAAGTGAGACATTGAAGTTAAAAATTCTAGTTAAAAGGATTTAAATCAAGTTCGAATCCTGACAATTGAATTTAAACGAACATGCCATGTTGTTAAGTTACAATATATTTTCATGCTATCATTTCATTAGGTATAGATTGGACCAAATCATTTTAAAATCACCATAATACTGATTATTATCATCAGTACATCATAAACAATAATTCAAAATTTCAGTAAATAATTTCATTTACCAATCATATCATTAAAATTAAACAATTCATCAACAGTTATATATACAAAACATTTTTTCGCGTAAACTACTATACTCTAAATTAAATCATTTAAATCATAGATAAAATCAACCAGTTGCATACAGTGTAATCTATGGCACAGACAAAATATGACTTTAAAATCAAGTGAATCATAAGACTAGATCATTAGACAATCATTTAATAGGGAGTGATGAAGTGCTTGACCAGCAAATTTACGAAGCAAAACCATACTAAACTACATTATTTTTGACATGAAAGTGAAAAGATTTAAATGCAAAACGTATAATTTGATTACAACAACAACTGTCAACTAAGTGCATTGATTTTACAGGACTCTTGCTGAAATCCTTCATTTTAAAACAGTTAATATCAATATGTGCATTCTCTGATAAGT
Organism: Cephalothrix spiralis; assembly: GCA_032353305.1. Lineage (NCBI taxonomy): Eukaryota > Metazoa > Nemertea > Palaeonemertea > Archinemertea > Cephalotrichidae > Cephalothrix > Cephalothrix spiralis. The sequence continues at coordinate 6,025 of JAUCNG010274406.1, forward strand.
GACAAATAATTCAGAGTCTAACTAGAGGTATGTGGGACCATAATAACGTTAGTGATTTTTAAACAGAAACATTAACGTTGTCGATCTTTCGATTCGATCTGAGGTTTAATTAGGAAATGTCCATTGGTCTAACGAGGTGTGGTATAAACAAAATGTAAATAGCAGCAGATGAGTAGTATTAACAGTTCGCTAAGAATTAGCGATGTCAACAGTCATTAAATAAAACTAGGCCTAAATTTATAAATTATAAATTTATAAGGCTTTATCTTATTTTAACCCGTACACATTTTCGTTGACCCGTAGACAGTTTAATACTTTTTTTGCATGTCTTAGCTCTTGACCTAAAAAATTAGGATCACCCGTTAGATTTTTAAGATAGTGATTGGTGTAACAGAAATAATATTTTGAGGGATATCATTATCTATGGCGAAGTCGAAACAATATCCCTTCGTTAGTGTCTCATTCTAATACGTGCAAACTGCAAAGGTCATAAAGAGCAGTGAATTAAGTCAACATTAATATTAAACCTCTAACACGCTGTTGGTTTAAAATAACTTTAAAATAACAGAAATATATAAATCTAAAACAAAACAAGACAAAAACAATCAGCACATTTTTTCAAGATAGTACATTTAACAACGCTAGAGGCTTGGTAGTAGTATGATTCCGCTTCGATTAATAGAGGGAGACAATAGAATAATAATAGGTTAACATTGGTTAGGATTATTCTCTGTAATTAATCATATATAGATAGATAAAATATCTCTTTAATTTATAAATCTATTACAATAAGTATTGTAGCATACAATAACATATATATGGACTGGTCCTCAGTAACTAATTATTCTAATCAATAATAATCATATCAAAATTTATTCTTTAACTGTGATATAAGAGATAAAATGTAAACTTTCACCACAAAATCTAAATACAAATCAACAGTGTATAGGATTTTCAATCATATGTGAGACAAATTAATTATTAGTAAATCAACAAAATTTACATTAGATTATTTTCACAAAATAACTTCAGAGCAAAATGCAAATATGTAAGGAACACATAATTTTTGAAGTAACAAATTAAACATTGAGACAATTTATTTACATTTTCATTCCAATTATTTTAATTCAGCTTTATCATGGCAATTATTGATATTCATTAAAAGAATCAATAGTAGGAATATAAGGTGGCAGGAATGTTTATTTTCACTAAGAAAGAAAAAAGTATAATTTCTAGATTAATTTTGAATAAATTATCTCAATGTCTTTTAATAAATTCATAAATCTTCAATAACCTCATTGTATGGGTTAAATATGCTTCTAATGCTATATTATATATAGCTGTAAAAATATGGTTCGTTAAAGATATAGAATATAACTAATCTGCTAATTAACGGTAACTAATTTCACTACTTGGACTAGTATTTCTCTTTAAATTATAAAATAAATGCAGCCAGACATGAACCAGGTAGAAATAGTGAGTTGGCACTAAACTAGTGAGACAGAGTGATCGAAAATATAGCATCCTAACCTGGTACACGACTTGCATTGGGATGATTAAGAGACTATGAATGTATAATAAGAATCCATCTTCACTAACTCATTCAGCAACGACAATTGTTTTAGCTTCAGGATCAATACCCTCTTGATGCGATCTCATGTGCGCTTGAAACCAGCCAAAGGTTTTATATTTGGTGTTACATACAGGACAGGTAATTTGTACCCTCTGGGCGTCATGATTATTCTTGTAGTGTTGTTTCAAGTCCAACATTGAACCATACATGATGCCACAGGTTTGACACTCAAAATTTCCCTTTTGGTCTGTACTATGGATAACTTTATGATCTTTAAGTGCTGAAGTGGAATGAAATTTTGCATCGCACTCATCACAGTCAAAGCTAACAGCATCTGACGGGAGTGGTACGTCATGTGCATAAAACATATGGAATGGCATCTCTGATTGGCTAGCAGTGGTGAAGTAACACTTATCGCAATTGTAAAGTGTTTCACTGCTCTCCTGATCTTCGGCTACTTTCCGCATCTCGGCACAACTTTCTTGCACTAATGATTTTTCTTTGGGATTCTTAACATGAACTAAACGTTTCTCACAACTTTTAATGTGCATAACACATATTTGCATAGTTTCAAACCTAGCAGAACAATAGCAGCAGACATGAAAAGTCTGCGATGAAAGCTTTTCAGGGGATGCAGCATCCGCAGCATCATTTGGTTGCATCTGGACTGACAATCGACCAACGAATACTTCATTATCTAAATCTTCCGCTGATTCTATGTGAGAATTTCGAACAGCGATCGGATTATCGCCAGGTCTAAGAGATAATACACGAAGGTGTTTGACATACTCGCTTCCCTCTTCTGTCGGTACACTGGTATGGGATTTTGTAAGATGTTTCTGGCATGTTTCAAAGCAGGGGAATCGATAAAAACAAATACCACAAAGGAACGAAAAACGCCCGCTTTTGTGCAATACTGTACGTTTAGGACATCGAGGAGGTTTTGGAGATGCAGAAGCTTGACTATTAACATTACTGGTATTATTGTTATTATACTCAGTCTCTGATTTATCATCATGAAACATTTGCTCAATACGATTTATAATACCGCAGGATAAGTTGACTGTTTTATTCTTAACTTCTGGTAATACCATAGTGTCGTGTACATCTAATATCTTATTGATGAAGTCCCCAACATCATTGGACGTTGTAGTTGTAGCTTCTTCTGAATTCAAGGAATTTATTATCTTGTCAAAATCAGGAGGTGTTTCTTTTGGCGTTTTCTTCACTTTAGTTTCGGTTTCATTTTCTTCTACTACGTGTACCTTTTCCTCATTTTCACTCTCAGCCTCACCATTTTCTTTCTTTATTTCTTTCACCTTCATATTATGGACTTCGTCTTCATCAATGCCATTAGTGGACGGACTTTTTGCACACTCTGATCCTCCATTCTTCATCTCCTGACTTAAATTACTGCACATAGAATCAGCTTCTGCATCATTTTGCACATCGATCGAATCTACGGTTGATTCTGCACTTTCTGGACTTCCATTACCCAAGTCATTTCCATCGGCATCGGTTCTCTCATACTTCGGTCTGAGTCTCGCCGCGATATCCTCTAAATTAGGCCTCTTCAGGTAACGTTTCTTAGTAGGCAAAACTTCTTTCTTCACCGGCGCTGGACTAACAGATCTTGAGCGCTGCTGACGTGACGTGCTGTCTTCAATATATCTTTCGCACATATCACGGATTTTCTGCATTTTTAGAACTTTAGCGGCTGAGAGGATATCGCGGACATTTTCTAGGTCCACTCGAAGTACTCCATTATACATGTAGTTCAGAATTTCGAGAACTGCATAACCCTTGCATGGAACTTGAACTGTAACTGGATCTGAAAATTTTAAAAACAACATAAGAATGTTGCAGGTGTACAATAATAAATAATTATTTTGATCGTCCGAAAAAAAAAATTTTTCGTCTTACTGATGCCCTCACTTTTCCTTGATTTTTCAAAGAAGAATCAGATAAAAAAATAAAATGATTTTAATAGATATGATAATGACCAATGCATTGATGGATTTTGATGACCGGACTATACAACAATTTTGAGGGTTTCAGGGGGCAAAACTCTTAGAAGCTCAGCAATTTTATAACACTTTTCCCTGACCTTTTACTAAGACTTCCAATGATTTTCAGAAAACACCTTTTCAACATTTTCTCGATATGCTCTTTTGTCATTTTTATACTTTATTACTCTTATTATATATATACATGAAAATTCTTGATTTAAAAAAACATCTTGAAATGACTGGATGACATTCAGCCGTGACATCTTTCCCAAACCGGCCAAAAGCTCAGCCACGACAAATATTTTGGCCTTAAAAATATGCTTAAATTTGCTTAAAAATTTGCGGAATTCTTTGTCCATGTGTTTTAAAATAAGGGAGGTTTTCATGAAATATAGGATTCCTATTCTTTATTGGAAAAGTAGAAAATACAGGAGGCGCATATATTACCATAAACTAAGAAACACTGACATTTACAAATAAAATCGGTCGTTTAAGAAGCAACAATAGATAAGGCAACCTTATTTCTATACTAATCCAATTTTAAGGTGATTCTTAACGTATATCAAAGTATAATTCAAAATCCATACAGGGTAACACCCTATATAATGAAATGTCAAACATCTACATGTACATCTAAATCCCTTATATCCTTCGAGACCTAATACCGGATCAATAACAATGCGATGACGAGAGAGCATTTCGACAAATTCTTTAAGCAACACGAAGGAGGTGTTGTGATCCCTATTTCATAATGAGCATAAAATCGGGCTTCCAATTACAATTTAATCAATTTCCATGATCTTGTTATAAGGTGTGGTTGAATGTAATATTAAGGCGGATAAATGATAAATTAAGGATTTTCCTATATAGAAAATATATATACAGTATGTATTCTGTAGAGAAACCCCCTAGGTAATTGCTTAATATCTAAAATAAAACTTCTAATATTTGGCCCGCCAATCCTTACAGTTACAGTTTGATAAACTAATATTTTCTACATTTAGTTAAGTTTGTAGATATAGTTACGCGGATGGAATTACCAATTCGACTGGTGGTGGTTCTCTACCGACTTCTTAGCCTCAATTTATAGGAAAAATTGAACATTTTTGGAAAAATATAGGATAATATAGGTCCTTTCTGTAAAACCCTGTCGCAACATCTTTCAGAACCCTACAACAACAAAAATTGTCCCCAAGCAAGGGCAATTTCGATTTATCCTAATTTCTACGTAATTAATTCAGAATGCCAATCTCAAAATTAAAGAGCTCTGCGACGGAGAATGCTTGAAAGGACCCGGATGACAGTCTTTCGCGATATCTTTTACCACCAGACAATAACCAGTCGTGACAGAGTATCTTTGCCCGGACAAAAATATGTGAAATTTTTTTTTGTGAATTTTTGGTCTAAAATATAATAAAAGCGGGATTCCATGCACTATAGCATAAATAGGAATCCTATATATTTTATGGGAAATATAGGACGAGTAGACGACACCATGTCTTTATGTCAAAATATTAATATTCCTTTCAGCTTACTAAGACTTTAAGGGATTTTACATCACTTATAGGATCTATAGTCCTAAATGATGAATTTCCTTTAAGCAATGATATACGAGAGCATAATATAACAGATGTCACGCCATGCTGTAATTACTTACAATCTGGAGAAAGATCTCCCAACCCAAATCAACTACACCAGGGGACTAATCTATAGCCGAGGTCGTCTAATTCGCAAATCAATCTTGAGACATGTAAAACCCCAATATAAGATAATTTATCATTCTCGTGGCAAGGGATATCTGCTTACTTAATGTCAATATGATATCTTAAGATGATCTAAGTAGGGGTTAAATTTGCAATCCTGAGTTTCGTTTTTCTCGTTATGTTAGACAGGGGGTTGCCTAGGAAATTAATGACACTACTGAATTGGAGGATGGGTGTTTTGACGAACCTAAAAAGTTACTTTGGTAAAGATTTCTTCGGTGGGTGTTCATGAGAAATATTGAGAGAAAATGTTTCATTATGTCATAAAATTTGGTAGGTGTCGATAATATACAGGGTGTCCCAATATTATGGAAAGCGTCATATTGTGACTTAATAATGAATTGACCAGATGTATCGTTGCAAGTCATCACTAGAGAGATGATGGTCTTCACTTTCAAATAAAATAAATTTGGTTAAAATCTGTCAAACAACAACTGAGCTACATAAATTTCCCAAAAGGACCAAAAAGTTAAATTTCCCGAAATGAACGTCCTTTCTCGAAAATGTGATTCTCGGTAATTCGATTTTTTATTATATTTTAATTATTCAATTTACTATTCACAACAAAATGTATTAAAATTGAAATGCACTGAACATATTTTAATAGCATTCTCTCGATTTAGTATTGGATTTAGGGTAGGGAAAATGAACCAGGGGTCGTTCGGAAGTTTTATTCGGAGAGAAGACCATGTTCTCAAAATAAATTTGTTTTGCAATTATTAAAATAATAATTATTTAGTCACAATATGACTTCATCTGGCTGTTTTCCATAATATTTGGACACATTGTATGACCTGTATATTTGACCCGAGATATCGATTTTTTTAAAAAAATTTTAAGGTCATAACTCTCAAAATTTATAATCAAATCCAAATGATTTGTCAAATCTTATAGATCTAATAAGAACTTTACTTATCAACTTAGGCCGATTGGTTACTGACATTTCGATGCCAACCTAAGGCCTCAATTTTTTGAATCGTATTTAGATAATTCTGATATCATGGTCACATATATTGGAAAGGTTTCCAGATGTCCATGGGGT
>JAUCNG010275517.1:2012-12389 GCA_032353305.1 Cephalothrix spiralis
AGATAATTTTTGAAAAAACATGTGAAAAGGGTTGATTATCAAATTATTTATAAAATCCTGCGAAAGAAATCTCAAAAAGTTTTCAAAAGTAGCAGCAGGAAGCGGGTCCAAGATTAATTGGGAAAAAAGCAGCGCTAGTTAAAAAGGGGTTACCACAATTTGTTGTCGAAAAGATAAAAGAAAAAATATGCGGTTACTGCAGGTACCCGGCAACAGAGATAATTTTTGAAAAAACATGTGAAAAGGGTTGATTATCAAATTATTTATAAAATCCTGCGAAAGAAATCTCAAAATTTTTTCAAAAGTAGCAGCAGGAAGCGGGGTCCAAGATTATTGGGAAAAATAGCCAGGCTAGTTAAAAAAGTGGTTACCAAAAACACTGCCTTAAAATTAATGACTAAAACCTGAAAAAATTTACCTATCTGTAATTTTAATTCCCTATATTTCACAATTGCAGATGAAAGGTGACACAATTCCGATTTCAGAAGGAGTATCAACAGGCGAGATGATTTGTCATGCACAAGGTAATTCCTCAGAAGATGACTTTGCTAAACCAATTTCAAGTACACGTACTCCTATTTCAAGTCCACGTCCTCCTATGCCAACTTTAACAGAAGAAGAAGAAACCCCCCTGGACCATAAAGATATATCTGTAAGTTCTAAAACTTATTTCATTCCATTTTGCTTTCAAAAACTTGTTTTTTTCCACAAAAATAATTTCTATGTCAAAGTCTTTCAAGACAAATAAATCCTCAAGGGCATTTTTCTCTAAATTTAACAAAAAATTTTAAATTCTCTGATTTGGGCCCGAAAAATAGCTGATTTCCGTGCTATTCAGGTGAGTAGTCTCCCAGATATTTGAATATTTAGGGAATGAATGAAACGAAACATTCATTTATTTTAAAAGATTAAAGGCCTTGTGTTGCACTGACACCATTTTGGAATAATGTGTAGGGCCTACAGTGAAAAATAAGCATTTTCTCATAAAGTAAAATAGTTATGGAAACAAAACTAATGATCACTATTAGTAGATTCTAGCAATAAGCTCTTGATTCTAGTATATTAAGTTATTAAAATATTAATCGATTTTTTGGCAAATCTTTTTTATTGATGAAATGAGAACTTTGTCATTAATTATTGTAAATTCTGTTTCTTCTAGGTGAATATTATAGAGAATAATAGAAAAAGGAGTCGCAATTTCAAGATAGAGGACACGTATGTGAAAGGTGCTATAGAACAATTATGTTATGGTAATGTTTACAAATGCTTCAAAAAGCTAGCCGAAAACGAAATTTATAAAGAAGATCTAATTAAATTTGTAACAAATGACATTTTGAAGCATGAACTTGACTCAATATGCTCTGGGACTAATCAGTCAATATTAAGGTCAAATGATATTACGTTGGTATCTGCTGAAGGGGTTAATAAAGAACTCATGGAGAAAACTCCACAATTTCATAACATTCTTAAGTCATGTACCAGAGCTAATACAGCATACACTTCAGGACTAATGAAAGTTGTATCTCCAGCAACAACAATTCTTAAAGCCAGAAATAAGAAAATGTCAAGCTGGCAAAAGCGAACCGGAATAGGTCTTCAACATGCAGGATGTAGCCAATTGGTAAGAATTATTTTTCTTGTTCTTTGCAGTCGAATAATGTCTTGAAATAATTAATAATTTAAAGAATATATGGCAAAATTCTTTGATTTATTTGATAAATGTTTGATTAATTAATTAAAATATTTAAGCAAAACTATCTATAATCATGTAATTGGCTATTTTTTTCAGCACTAATTGCATGCACAATCAAAGGATAAAAAAATTGGTAAATGTTTGATTTTGAAATGTAATGTACCATGTTATGCACAATGCAGTAAATGCACCCTATTTATTTACACTGTACAATGCTTTCTGTCGTTCTATGTTTGAAAAGGATTTTAATACCACTGACCTTTCTATCAAGCTTTAATCCAATTATACTGGGCCTTTTGGCAGGTTGATGATGCACTATATATAGCTTTGCCTTTCCATGCCATGTTTTAAACTAATCATTGACAAAATTGCCTTTCAAGAAAAACACATATGATGACCTGCCCTGTTTTAATGTTATATTTTGCTTACACCTATCATGTTGAATGAGATAAACACAATTTTCCGTTTTGAACCAGATAGATATATAAATCCTTCAATTCAGGCCTAATGAAACTCGGTCACAACAGGGGAAAATATGAAATTTAGTATTTGAAATTTAGTATTTATAATTTCTTTCTCTCTCGATGGGATTAGTGACTGAGTTTCATTAGGCCTGAATTGTAGATTTATATATCTACCTATCATGTTTTTCGAATATCTATGTAAAACTATTATCTAATTTAAAAAAAAAGTAAACACAAAAATGTACGAAATAAATCTCTAGAGAGTATCATTTTATAATGATGATGGGAGTCCATGAAAATGAAAATTAATTTTTACGTTTCATTTTAGGGTATCACAAGACTTGCAAAACAGTATGTATCAGTTGAATCAAAAACATTAAGAGCTTACAAGAAGCAAGTAGCTGAATCATTTAACCAACCTATTCTTGAGCTCCGTAGAGAGATTGAAAATGAAGTGAAAAAGGAAAAAATAATACGTGCTTTTGAGAATTCATGTAAGGAAAATGATGTTCAATTAAATGAATTAAAAACATGTATTGATGATGATACAGTATGGGACTCAAATGGAGAAGACTCTGTTCTTAAAAAGATTGTATCGAATGTAAAGACTACTGTTGAAAATGGAAAACAATTGTTCTTTGACATAATTATGCTATTCATAAGTAAAACTGAAAAATCGGGATCTGATAAAATTACACAGGATATAATCCGTTCTATTAGGAAAGATTTACATGACTCTAGTATCCCTGGGTACCAAATAATCGGAGACAATGTTGACCTTTACCTCCATTCGAGTCATATGTCGTCAAAGAGTCAGAATAAAGACATACACTGGTTTTTTATGTATGCTGCTAGAGATGATGTTACTGGGAATCATCTATCTACGAAACCAAGAAACATTGAAGATGTAAAGCCCCAAGATTTTCTTCCATCTGTAAATGATGTAGAAGAGACATTAGAAAATTGTGCTGTTCTTTGGAGTAGAGTGCTAGTCGATAGGGTACCTAATTTCAAGTGCTTATCAAAGGCTGTTATTCGAAAGATACCTCATCAGTACTTTGCCAAAATGTCAACGAAAAGTGAAACGGTTAGTATAGCTCTACAATTTAAACGAGGGGGAGATCACTTCCGATTTTTTACTGTGCACCCAAATTAATACAATTCAATATTAAATAAACATTTTTTATCACTGTACACAAAAAATGAGAGTGTCGTCCCCCTCAGATTAAAAACAAACCATCATAAATGTATTCGACCATAAACCTTGAATTTAGAAAACCCAGTTATCGAAAACGTAAATAAAATCATGCATTGCATCATAGATGCATGATTATCAGATTATATCGGTTTAAATGGATTATTAACCAAATACATGTAGCCTACATGTACATGTCAAGCTTAGGGATACGAGCACATAGGAAATACTTTAAATATTTCATTTAAATATAATTTTAATGAAACGCGAGGCTTACTGTGTGTGTATATGGAATAATCAACATTCTTCCTATCGATCTTAAATGTAGTCAAATTTATTTCAGGTGCCACTTGGTCTAATTTTAAAAAATGAAAATATAAATGAAGAAATGATCTCTATCCTGAAGGAGATTCACAAGCTTTATGTTCCAAAACAAACTCTGGTAAATCAGGAAAAGGAACCCACAGATAATGTTACGAAGCAAACCCCAGTGAATCAAGATCATATTGAAGAATATATTCCGAATCAAACACCAGTCAGTCAAGAAAATGAACATGTTGAAGAAGATATTCCGAATCCAACACCTATGAGTCTAGAAAATGAACCTGTTGAAGAAGATATTCCGAATCAAACGCCAGTCAGTCCAGAAAATGAACATGTTCAGGAAGAAATCCAAGTCGATCAATATATAGAAGTTTTAGAAACGGTAAGTTAATCACTGTCAGATCATGTAGATTTGATCACCAAAAATAATTTGTTTAATCATTTTTTATTCGATTTTCAGGCAATAATTGAGATTTTAGGCCTACATTTTAAAATCGAATAGAAACATTATATACCGTGTCGAGCGAAGCGAGAAATGTTATTTTTGTTTCAGCACTTAATGAAAACTAAAAAGTTGTTTTAATGGAAATATAGAATATTTATTCCAAATAAGAAATGTAACCTAGATAGATGTGTAACAATCGATGTTTTTAATTCTGACGTGATCTTAGTGACAAAGAAAAATATAAAATTTAAGTTAAGCAGTGAACTAGCCATATTTTTAAATCACGTGATCTTTTTTCGCAGATATTCTTTGGTGGAGACCAGTTGTCAGAAGAGAGGGCAAGGAATGCTCAAAGAGTAGGAATCGATGGCGATAATGCTTGGGAGGCATTAGGTGGCTTGGAGCCTATAAATGCTGACTGGCATGCTTTCCGTATTGCTCTTCTGGTAAGTACATATAGTACAGATCTAGTCAAGGTATGATGAATCAAAAACGTACAAATTTATTTTTCACTGAGAGGTGTTGATTTGCATGGGGGGCCATACCGGTGTTCCCCGGTACCGGTGTTCCCCCATTTCTAAAGAGGGTTCTATGTTCCCCCGATGGTTCCCTAACCCTAGAAATGGGGGAACACCGGTACCGGGGAACATTGGACCCGGGGAACATCGGGTAGACCCCGAGACATGGTATGTCAGATTTTCGAGTTCACTTCCAGTTAGTATGTATAAATCTATAGAAATATTTAGTCAAGCTGCTACAAATAGATCTCTGTAAACGTTGCATTTGCTTTCCTAAAACTAAATTTTTTTTTAAACTATTTTATATTTTAGAGAGCTGTACAGTTGCTGCGTTCCGATCAGTCGTCTGGTGATAATGGTACCATGTTTGCCAATGCCAATGTCACAAACAACTCGAATGCCAAGAAATGTCCAAAAGACTATTACAATAAGGTGAAAGAAGCATTCTATTTATACATGGAAGCATATATTGTGGCAGCTACAATGCAATATTTGGGCATCGAGAAAATGGATGAATTTAAAGTACCGGATGTAATTGTCAAAGCTGATAAAACGACGAAAATGAATTGGCTATTGGACTTAGTAAGGCCAATCGCAAAGAAGATCATTAACATCCCTCAAGCTAATCTAGATATGCCAGAAATTCCACCAAAAATATCAACACCCTGTGATGTTTGTGGAAAATCATATGTATACAAAGCTTGCCTTAAAAAACACATGAAGGAAGTACATGGTATCGAAGAAACTCAGGCGACAAATGAAGCTGTCCTAAAACCGTCAATTAATGAAGACCATATATATAATTACGGCTGTGTGTTTATTACCCTAGGATTACTTCTAAAGAATGCCGATGATGCTATTCGCTATGGTGATGGCGAAAGGATCGTTCGAATGTGGAAGTTCTTTACCCCATTCTGGAAAATGCACAATAGTCACAAATATGCCCTCGCTGGCTTGCATCTCCAGGCCCAAATACAAGGGATTCTCTCCGAAAAAGATGCACATAGACTTATTTGGAATAGGACTTACAATTCACGTGAATATAATGGACGTAGAGTGGCTCGTGACTTTCACATTGAAAATCTTATGAAAACAGTAAAAAATTGCTTAAGACATTTAGGTTCTCATATCAATGAAGACACCGCACTTCTTGAGGGCAAATGTGTCGGTATCATTAGGGAATTAGTCTCAAGATTAGATTTAGATATTGGGATTAAAAAATGCGATTATAAATCTTCTACATTTAAAGTAATTAAAAAGCTCGAAGATGATTTCCATACTGTTTTGAAGGAGATCAAAGACAAGGCGGATATGTTTGCTGAGATTCCTGGCAGAGAATTTGAATCCTTTCCCAAATTTAGTGGTAACATTTACAATAAATTAAAAGGATCAGATTTAGCCTTATGGGTGAAAGAATGGTCAAAGAAATGGGAAACCGAGCAAAAACTAAAAAGACAGTACCATCAAAAATAATTTGTGTGGCTATTCTATGAAGTCAGAATTGTCAATGCATTCATTACTTGACAATAGCATTTATTCGGTTAGAATGACTGTATACAATTTTTCTTAGCAAATTTACATTTTAAAGGACTAAGTTTCCCAACCCTTCATCCTCTTGGCTATAAGCTACATCTAGTGAAATTTATGTTTTTGTAATTGTATTTTAAAGTACATGTATTATGTAATGTAGTAACCGAAATTGTTTTTGAGTGAAATTTCTCACTTGTAACTATAACTTCCAGGGTATATACATATATTTGGTATAGTTGTACAATTTCTGTATCATTAAAGCGACATTTTTTGATTTTATACCAAGTCATGGCAAAATAAACAGATTTATAGTAGTGGCCAGATTTTCTACGGACCAAGATTAAATTTAATGTCCTCTTATCTCGAGTAGTTTCAGTGGTTCAGAACGATAGAAATGATTAATTGCTTACATCAAATTAAAAAACAACTTCTTACGAGTATTTTTTTCAAAACTTATATTTGATTTGAATCATACATATATAGTAAAATAAAGAGCTGATTATATTGCACTTTGAATCATTCTATTAACGTTATGATGAAGAAATCTAATTTCCTTAACAATATTTATCAAACACAAATACAAATGAAATATTTGTCGTAGAAAAATGATTTAAATTGCAATATAATCAGCTCTTTATTTTACAAATATATAAATTTTGAAATGAATTTTGAATTTCTTACTTGTAAGAAGTTATTTTCTAATTTGATGTCAAAAAATGCTAGAAAGCAATTAATCATTTCTATCAGCACCTGTCATTCTGAACGGTCTGAAGCACTCGAGATAAGAGGACATTAAATTTGATCCAGTGGTCCGTAGAAAATCTGGCCACTACTATAGTTCTTTGTTCCTCTACTTTAAAAATTGTTTTCGACTTGATGCTCTTCTGCTGTCATTTGATCGAGGGGGACATCACTCCCACTTTTGATGTACAGTCATAAAATATTAAATACGTATTAAAATTATTAAATCGTTTTAAATACATATTAAAAAATATTTAATATGTTAAATCGAAGTGATGTCCCCCTCGCATTTTATAACCATTCGCTATAACTGAGAACTAATGAAAAAGTCTTGCGTAAATTATAAACATGCCTATGCCTTTATTTATCATCAGATGATATGAGAGAACATGATAATCAGAACAGTACATTGTGTCATCTAAAATAGATTAGCCAGATAATTTATTCAATGTATTTTAATGACATATAGCGATAAGTTAAATGATCGTTGCCTCCCCCTTCTCAACCAATTCGTTTAAAAACAAGTGACCTTATATTAATTAATTTTTTAAGGTTCATGTATTTCTTAAACTTGAGATCTGAGCCATAGGATGAAAATCCTATTATAACCAATGGATTTTTTCTTCATATTTTCAAGTTACTAATTCGATTAATTGCAAAAATTTATTTGATATATTTTTAATTAGAAACATTTCAGAGCTTTGGAAGTTATCTTGTTTATTAACGGATATTTTGTGCAAAATCTTATAGAAGAAAAAACTATTTATTCACAGACTTATTTCTCGCGCTAAGTAAAATCAATATATGAAGACTATGCCCTTTAAAAATATCGAGATACACTGACAGTAAAATAACAGTAACTTACTAACTAAAACTGCATAGCATCCATCATTTCGATCAATTGATCATCATCATCATTGTCACTATCTATGGCATATGGTTCACTGTAATCTGGACACTGAAATGGTGTATTCCCTTCCAAGGGAGATACATCCCCAAGAATTAAATCCTCATTGAAAAGTTCATTGAATATTACACAAATTTCAATGGCATGTCTTATGTCGATTATTGGAATGTTAACCATTAAATAATCTATTCCAGAAATTAATTCAGCATGTTTTAAAATACTGCTCACTACAGAATCATCAAAAATTGATATAGCAAGTCCTTCTTGCATATTAATATTCCGCATTAACTCCTCCAAACATTCCTTTAATACTTTCATATCTTCTGCATTGACCTTTCTTATTTTGGCTGTGTTGAGTGCAGGGGTCTTTTGATCTATGGTACCAGAATCCTTTTTGCTATATGGGCATTTCAATTCTCCACAGCATTTGCAATTTAACTCGCAAATATCACAGCACAAGTGACCAACTATCTGAGTGTGACCTGGAAATAACATTGCCCTTCGACACTTACTATTATTTCTAGAATATTCTTTCATGTCATAGCTACTTCCAAGCAAATGTGTAACACGGAAGAGCAAAATACTCTCTGACTGTACACCATCTCGGCCAGCTCGCCCCATTTCCTGCTGGTAAGCCTCCATGGTCCTAGGGCAACCATAATTGATGATGGTGTACAAGTTACTTATGTTAAGGCCCATGCCTAACGCATTAGTGCATATTATAACTCTGAAATTCCCTTTATCATCATTTAAGTCATTCAGTATCCTTGTCTGTTTATCTTTATTTGTCCCAGAATAATAAAGCGCAAAATACCTATGTTTAGAGTCCTGTTTTCCTTCGATATGTCCATCTTGACCAAGCTTTTCAAGAAAAAGGTAGTAGATATCTGAAGCATCCTTTAGCGATTTACAGTAGAGTAACATTCTTGGCATATCTTTTTTATTTTTTCTGAGAAGTGTTAGGAGCCAATCAAAAGTTTCTTCGATATTCTTTCTCACCTTTTTTACAATAAGCTTTATATTTGGTCTTTCAGCTGATCTTTTTATGATAAAAGGAGCATTCATAGACAAAGTCTTCTTTAGTCGCCTTTCATCTGCTTTACTGATTGTTGCAGTCACAGCTAGCATAGGACAACCAGAGAAAAATGTGCGCATTTCACCTAACTTGGAAAAAGCATTGCGAAAAGGACTTTCAAAATCCTTTCTTCCCATCTTGACCTTTTCAGTTGATAGCCCCCTGAAAAGAAAAAGAAATATTTATTATCTCAACTCTTTAGACTTGTCACTTGTCTAACAAATGGGTGATCACAACTTTCTCAAAACAAAATTCCATGACTTTTCCAGAAAGTTTCAGACGCGACAACTTGAAAAAGTCTGAAAAACTGTCAGTCACGACATCATTTTCAACTGCCAAATAACCCAGCACGACAAAAAATAGGACCTCCCTATATAGACAATAGGCAACATTTAAATATATTGTGAGTGAATATTTGTCACCACTTGTTATTATTGGACGTGTTCTGAAATAGTTGACTTGTCGTGACAATATAGTGACAGACTTGATTTATCATCCTAAAAATCCTGGATATTTTGGTCAAAAAATCTCCTACACCACTAGCAGTAATTTTCTATTTTTATAAATATAAATTATATAAATCAAAATTCATGAATCAATGATGTTGATAAAAAATTAATATACTTACCATGATGGTATAACATGGGCCTCATCTGTAGCAATTAAAACAACATTTTCACGTACAAAATCATTCTTCATTATCTGCATACCTCTAGGACCAAACCACGACTCTGGGCTTCCAAGAATAAAGTCCACATCACATTCACGCTCTGAAAGGAGCTTTTGTACAGCAACCTCATCACTAACAAGACAAGTTTTCATACCAAATTTGATGAGATCAGCACATTGCTGATCCATTAAAGCAACTAATGGACAAACTACAATCACAATTGGATGCTTGATATCTTTCAATTTACTAGATTTCGATTCAACAAAAAAATTTTCAATTTCAATGTTTTCTTGCAACAGTCGAAACAATACAGAGTACATTTGAAAGATTAAACTCTTTCCAAAACCAGTTGGTAGAATTGCCACAACATCTTTAGATTGTACTAAAGGCAATAAGCATTCAAGCTGCTCGTCCTTCAAAGATTTAACTTTACAATTTTGTAGTAATTCCAGAGTTTTATTTGCCAGTATTTTAAATTTTGCTTCGCTATCCGCCATTTTCTTTGTTTACAAGTTTGGAAGTCTGGTTACCTTCCCCATTTATCTAACCGCCAACAAGATTTTAAAATAAAATATTCAAAGTTGAATATTTTTTATTTTCGGGACCATTATGATTATTATATTAATTATAAATACTGATTGTAGTATATTAGATTTAAAAAAACAACATTTATTGATAATTATAATTCCCGTAAAATTTTTACGGAGTAGCTCAAAAACACACCGTAAGTTGTAAGGGCTTCGGCTGGACGTGCTAAATTCAAAATCCGCAATACATATTTAGCACGGACAGTCGGGGCGCGCATTTATCAGGGT
>JAUCNG010277739.1:0-13298 GCA_032353305.1 Cephalothrix spiralis
AGTAGAACTAATATTTCATAAATGCTAAACGCAGCAACTTATAACATGTAAATGCTTTTTTGGTATAGGAAACACTACTGGATTATTTTGAACATCCATTAAATTGGACATTCAAAATGCATGCAATCTAGAAGACTAAACGGGGAACAAACATATCAAACTGACCGCGAAACATAACAAGACAGCCTTAAATTTTAGAATCTTGGAAACATTTAATGTAAAAAGACCAATTAATTATGAAAACATTCCATTTATTCTAAAATAGATATTTTCTTGGTCATGTTCACAGACATATAAAACAGAAGTGTATATATGTTTGTATTTTGACAAATAATCTCTCATTAAATACATTGTCATCAGTTTTAAAACATATAACGTATCAAAATATATAATATTTGTTTTAAAGGTAACAGGCACACACTGATTTAATCCAGTTGAAATACAACCAATGGTTTAACACAAAATTCACAGTAATTTATATGGGTCTCAATCACTTACAAAATAAATGGTAACTCCATTCTAAGATGGCAAGGTTAAGATCGGAGGGATTTCTTGGGGTGCAGGTGTATGGGAAATAACAAAGGTTCTCATCCCGCGGGAACACAAAAAGCACAACAACAAAAGGTAGAAACATATCACTACCTTTTGATAGATCCAGTTATAGCCTCTACTTCACAGTCATTACCAGATTTTGAATTATTATCCTCTAAAACGCCGTCATCAGGCGGGTCATAATCCTCATCAGTGGTTGGTTGTGAAGTTTTCCAAGTTCCCAGTTCTAAACGATTATAATTCATTGCTAAACGTTCTGTTACAGACTTATACTGGTCTGAACTATCCTGCTTTTTTGGCATATCACGGCCAATTGGTTTTTGAGGTTCCGCATCGTATTCATCCTCCTCATCTACAGTGCTAGTGATGATGGATCCCTCTTTACTACAAAACCCTATAGGAAAACGTGAATAAGTCAGTTTTTCAGTTATACTTTGTATTTTAGATCGTGTTTCGCTTGCAGATTCAATATTTTCTAATGATTCGTCACTATTGTCAGTACTTGCACTATACTGTGAGTCTATACTACCCAAGTCGGTGCTAAATCTAGGGAATGGGTTATGCTTGCCACTATGCGTTGGACTACTTACGGCCTCTGGTTGGTCCGGCCCCATTAAGGGCTGATTAGACTCATGTGCCTGGTCATTATCCACGCTTTTATTTTGCCTCTGTTGTTCCAGCCATGCATGTAAACTACCATGACTGTCATTACTATCCACACTTAATTGAGTTTGTATCATATTTAACATTTTTGGATCTATATCACCTCCTTCTATAGACCCAAAAGAACTTAATATTTGGTCCAAAGAACGATGAAGTTCATCATTCTTTTTGTAATCCAACATAATATCACGTAATACTTGTGCACGATTTGTGTCACTAACTGCAATATTTTGAAATAAATCCGTTACAATACGTGAACTTAATGCTCTATAATTGTCATCTAGGGATGTATTTCGATCTGCACCCACATTTAAAAATTGTGTTTTTGGGATATGCGGTTGAGAATCCCTTCTCACAGAAGTTACAGGTGGCGGAGAAAACCCTGATGCACTATCGTTAATACTAGATGGTGACTGAGTAGACTTTTCATCTTCTTCATCAGGACTTTCGAATGCATTGTCATTTTTGTTTGCTTCTGCAAACTTTTTCTGAATTTGAGCAAAAATACTTGCCGTATCACTTTCCGGGTCCTGATCCGTGGATCCCTGAGATCGTACACAATTCTGTCTCAATAAACTAGATCTGCGCCGCGCTAATGCACTTGGCGGCGGGATAAAGTCATCAACATCATCCGAAGCCGAGCCTAATCGGTTAGAATCCATTCTTCGAAATCCCGTAGAAGTTGGTGTTTGACACTCACTACCACTTCCCGATTTCTGCGACATGTTGTCAGCACTGGGTGTGGCGTCACTGTACAGCTGCCCACCGTTAACAGTTGTGTTCGTATTAGATCTATCGATCGCGACGCCAACAAGCGGTTCGTTCTGTAAACCTATTTCAGCTACATGATTTCGCCGGCAATATCGTCGCGTTTTCGCTGTGATACGGCGGATAGTTTCATCAAGAAACGTTTTACTGCATC
This sequence comes from Cephalothrix spiralis, assembly GCA_032353305.1. Classification (NCBI taxonomy): domain Eukaryota; kingdom Metazoa; phylum Nemertea; class Palaeonemertea; order Archinemertea; family Cephalotrichidae; genus Cephalothrix; species Cephalothrix spiralis. Next base: position 2,138 of record JAUCNG010277739.1, read on the forward strand.
CTTTGTCGGTTAACTCCTCACTAACAGAACTATTTGTGACAACGCGTGCTTTCGAAGACTTATAGACCAATTCAGTTTGACAAGAGGAATCAATTCGTTTCCATGGCGACTCCTCTGCGTTGCTAATTTCATTCTTAATATTTGCGGATGCAATATTCTTTTTATAGAAACAAGTATCAGTCTGTGTATCTTTACAGACCACATTTAAATCAATACTACGACTGGTAATAATTGACTTATCTGACATCAGGTATTCAGTTTGACTAGAGTTAGTCACAACTTCAATCGACTCGTGATCACATTGCACCCATTTATCCTCAACGGAAAACAACCCAAAACTTTCGTCTTCAATATCCTCGTAGTCGACCAAAAATGGGTAAATCGGCGACAAATTATCCCTTTCAATTTGGATCCCCATTTCAGTAAAATGTTTCGTTTTTTCTAAAATTAAATTACTTGGCATATCTAAATCATTTTCATCAGTTGATGATTCGTAGGCCGATTCGTCACAGCGCCAATTTTCAGCTACTGAAGCTGATGAATTAGGTAATCTGGCTAAATGCTCCTCCAGAAGATTAGAATGGTGAGAATCAGTTGAAATTATATCAAGTTCCGAACCAGTTCCCTTTGGTGAATCGAAACTTCGATCACTGCCTTGTTCAACTTGCAGGTCACTGGTAGCGTTTTTCGGTTCAGTGCCGGATTCATCTACATTAATGGTGTCCTGCCTGGTGTCAAACTCATCTACATCAATAACCGTTACAGGGGAAACGGGCATAGGGGACACAGAACTAGACGAGGAAGGGCTAGGAATACGAAGTGTGCCAACAATATTTAATGTGTGCATAGGTGAAACTGGTTTTATGCTTGTTCTATCAATCATTATATCAGCTACTTCTAAACTACTAGAAGACTGCCCAACCAGTGGATTTCGTTCCACTACAATTGATGGAACAATAGGTAAATTTGGAAATTCAAAATGAAATTCCGCCTCAGAAGTACTGGTAGTGTCTGAAGCAGTAGTGGTAGTGTCTGTTTTCTTATTTTGTTTCGGGGTCTTTGGGGAATTCAAATTATGAGTTGGAGATCTAGGAGATTTCTGAATAGGGTCCTGCCAGGACTGCAGTCTTTTGTCAAAATAATTATTTTCTAATTGATTGTCACTATCAAAACTAGAGGTTAAATCAGACCTCGTACCAGAAGAGTCCTCATTTTTTGAAGGCACTACGTTTGAATAGTTTGAACTAGTATCTGTTAATCTTGACTCCTCCTCTTCCTTCAATGTATCCAAAAAAGCCGGAAGTGAAACTTGTCTATTTCCGGCAAACTGCTGTCTCCGGAGTCGCTTTTTTTCTGCAGCGTTTCCAACGTGCAGAATCGATGCCTGTTTCTCTAATATTGATTTCAATTGGTCAATACTGTCCTGTTTCTCCACTTTTGGTTCAGACTCCTCTCGTAGCAGGGGATTATCATGATAGGAGAGAATGGTTGCCGACTTCTGAAAGCGCCCGCGCCTTTTGGCACTTGAACTAGGCCTACTATGAACATCAATAGCATGCAAAAAATCTGTCATATGTTTCTTTTTAGAGTGTCGGGCATTTGTTTCTAATTGATTACGAAGAATCATCAATTGCAATTTATGCTGTGCGTCCATCTTTTCGATCAAATTAGAAATCTCCTGTTGATGTACTCTTTCACTTTGTTCCTGCTTAATTTGTTTCACTTTATCAACCCAGTTACGTGCGAAACGTTCAGGTAAGAAGTTTCTACCTTGGCTAAATCCCAAGTTATTTAACACATCCTCAGCGGGGGTGTCTAGCAAGGATATTGGTGAGGATGCGGACGATATAGAACTTTCAGTCGTGCTTTCAAAACTCTGTCCACGACTAAATAAATGATGACGATTCATATCGTTAGAAACACTTTGAGAATGATTATAATCTAAAAGTTTCATCAAAAGAGTTTGTTGTTTAATATTCCCTTTGATTTCACTGTTCCGAAGCGAGTGTTTCTGTTTCCTAGCAGACTGAATGTCCTTAGCTTTAAATTTAGCATGCCGCTGTTCAGTGCTTGTAGATTCAAAACTAGCTAAACTACTAGAGTCTGTATATCCAACACTATAGTCTAAACTAGCATTATCCTCTAAACTTAGACTGTCACGTGATCTTATGCTACTAGACTTAGACGCACTCACAGAATGATTATTCGAAAATGAACTCAAAGAAGGACTATTCGAAAATGAGGATGAGGTTGAAAGATCTGAAGTAGACTTCCTTTTGGCCAAATATCGTCTCCGGGACCTAGGGACTGCTGGATCTTCATTGAACCATATATCCGAGTTCAAGAGTTTATCAATAGGAAAATTAGCATCCCTGAATGAATGATCTGATCCATGAGTAAAGGAAAGTCCATCACGACTTGAATTTGAAAAGTTCAAGCTTTCTACCTCTTCAAACGTAGAATTGGACTGTGTGCTTGTGCTCTGGCGTCCATTGGCATTGAGGAAGGACCTTTGCTTACGACGGTACCTGAAAAAAAGAAGAAGAAAAAATAAATATACACAATAAACAAAGAAATGGCAAACGAAGATGAAACTATTTCAAATTTTATCAAAATACATTTTTATGGATGAAAATGAAAATGGAAATAAATATAATTTCATGCAATTTTGGTCGTTAATTTTAATCATATATCACATTGAGAAAGACAATACAGTAGAAACTTTTGTGAGAATCTCATTATTTTGTTACTGAGTCAGTTTAGCAACTTGTAGAGTTGTAGCCTTTGAAACTGAACAAACTGAATAGGTATTGTAACTGAAATCAAGGATCCAATATCAAATAGAGATACTAAATGCTGAACGTAACCAGATTCCATTAATTCAGTTACCATTAATTGGGGGGGGGGAACAAAACCCCCGCAAACATCTAGATGTCTCATATCCAAGAAAATAAATTTTAAAACCTAAATTCTATGGTAGGTCCTACCTAAAACTGTGAAAGATCCTAGTACGTTGCAGACTGCCGTATCCTAAGGCAGAATCCGAGATTTATCATCAACATTTATTACTACATCCTTCCTATACAGTAATTCAGTGCCTCAGAAAGAACCATAACAATTATATAAGCAATAAAAGCTTACCACTTAAGCAAGACTAGCCATCGTTTAAGTCCAAAATCCGATTATTTCGACAAAAGAGTGGGTTATTAAAAAATGACTAATATACCAATAGCTGAGATCCAATATATTGATTAAAAAGCGTGACTTAGTCAAATATAGCTCTCTTGACTAACTTTAGATCTATAAACAAAAATATCATCACGCCTTGATGATATTTCTCATGAAGGCGAAAAAGCAGATATTAAAATTGATTATGGGAATTAAGCTGGCAAAACTACGAGTTATCAAGATTTATTACCAAGCATTCAAGCTATCCATCTTTATTAAAAATTAAGATGCAAACAGTGAGTTATGTGACAAGTTCAGTTACATAACGAGTTACACTTAAAAATGCATATAGGTCTTATGCCCAAGTTGCATAAAAATATGGGCGTTAATTTTTTCTATTTAATTCAACAGCTTAGCAAAAATTGAATAGAGGCATCACAAGAAAGTATAAAATAAAAAAATATTGGGAAATCAAATATATAGCTAATCTGATTTACTGGAAACACCCTTTGCATTTTCAATATGGTATTACTAATTATCAGAGGACTCATTACAAGCTCTCTGTAAATTAAGTCCTCTGTAAATTATTAAGTACATATAGAGAGTATATAAGTACGGAAATTTTAATTAATATTTAATAGGCCTACCATCTCACCAAACTAATAAGCATAAAGGTTTAGTAAGGTCTCTTTTAGAAAGACATATATTTGATCACGTGGCTTTTTATCATGAGAAGCCTCGAAAGAATTAGAAGATGTAATATGAAGTCATACTCCCTTGCCTGCATCAAGTTGTTAACCTTGTCCATCGTTAAAAATGGGGACCAAAGATAAATTTGTATCTCAACAAAAGGGGGCAGGATGGTAAAAAAGAAAAAGTATTATAGTCATTTCTCAAAACGTACAAAAAGAGTACCAGACCAACATGGATTATCACGTATATGACTTCTTATTAATACAATCCATCTAATTCATGTAATTGTAGTCTTCCTATCCTATACGTGTACTAGAAAATTATCGAACGACCACACGACAACTGAACTGAACTGGAGTTGAATTCCTAAGTAATAGCCTTACCTTGCATTATTTCAAAAATCCACTACGACTATTTTAATTTCCATAATTTCAAGTTCCATAACTAGGCAATAGAAAACGTGTCATGCTATACGGTATATTAATACATGTTATTTTCTACTACTGCTGCGGGCTACTCCAATGGATGACGATAAGCTTCAACACAGTAAATCAATTTTGCATGAAGCCGGTTTAAATGTTTCCCTTACATTTCGAATATTAAAGTAAGATAATGTTGGACAAATTGATCGGATAGGATCAAATGAAAACGGGTACAACACGAGGATGATGTTGGTTTAAATTATTTACATTAGATTTAACCCGATTAGCAATCGGTAACCAAGAACATGGGAGGAACAAGACGAATAACGACATCTATGACCATGGATGAAGCTACTGTAACAGTAGGATATCATATCGTTCCAGTGACCAGGTATGGCCATCATGGCCAGAATTATTGATATCATTCAATTCATTCTGTTTGAACTAAAATGGAATACCTGTTGTTAATTGAAATTGACGATTGCTAGTAACTTGTTATGATCTGAACGTATGGCACGAGGCCTCGGTCAGCTATATTGCACGATGACCAACATATATCAGCGAAAGAGATGTATACTCATGAATGGGTTGGAAAATGATATACGAAATGTGCACGAGTTTTGCTATATCGGACGAGTGTCTTTGATACAGCAAGACGAGTGCGTATTTCATATTCGATATTTACCAACACATTCTGTCACAAAAATATCTTTGATACATTCTTACTCTGTCTTCTTACTGATAGAATTATCAGCGACGATTGGTGGCCGATAACTGCGAGGCCCGACTGAAGAAAGCTTTATCCCACAATAAGACTGAAATAATAGTTCTTGACGGTTACTTTATGTACCACAAAGTAACCCAAATGACCTAAAAAGTAAAGTTTCAGTCCCATAGTGATGATGTAAGATATAGGAATACCAACAATTTTCTAATGTAGAAATATAAAAAAGTTATGAGGTTTCATTAAAATCAGTTAACCAGCATGCATTGACCAGAAAATAAATATTTTGGGAAAAAACAATTTCAACTGTCAAAAACAGAAACTGGTAGTGAAACAACAGAGTTAAACCAATTACAAAATGACATTCCATTTCAATAAAAACGTATAGCGAAGAACTCAATAATACCATGAATGGCAGTCGATCAGAATAAATGTACAATGAATCATTCATCATCAATTAAGCTACTTACTCAATCCACTTGTCATCTCCGTGGTCATCATCAGTATCTGATGATGACCATATGGGTTCAACAAAGTTAAGAATGCATTTGTTACTAGTTTCATCATTCAAAAAAAGTTCCATCTTGTTAAAACACATTATCCTTCTTTAAACATAGGTAAGATTTTCCGTAACGTAGGTGTTAAGATAAACAGGAGAAGATGATTAGGCTATATACGATTTCAGCACAAGTCTAGAATTGTCACCATTAACATAAATCAAAAAATAAATCCACTGGGAACAAAATGTTAGAGCAGTTGGTAGCATATTTTCTTGTTTTATGGTGTGCATAAAAGTCCTATTAGGAGTCCTCTGTTAATAGAGACTATAGTCACTATTTATACGGAAATTTTAATTAATATTTAATCGGCCTACCATCTAACCAACCTCCTAAGTATAAAGGTTTAATAAGGTCTCTTTTAGAATGACATTTATTTGATCACGTGTCTTATATCATGAGAAGCCTCGTAAGAAGCAGAAGACGTAATGTGAAGTCATATCCCCTTGCCTGCATCATATTAACCAAGTGCATCGTTAAAAATGGGGACCAAAGATTTTGTATCTCAACAAAAGAGGGCAGGATGGTAATCTTTTTTTAATGTGAGCTTTTTAAAATTTTATGGCAAAGTGATAAGCCATAAACATGCTAAGTGCTAAGTTATAGCCCGGCTATGATCGAAGTGCCTTAGTAATAAATGAAGGGCTGTATTTGCTGAAACCCTCCTACTACATACGGCGCGTCTCCAGTCAAATATTAACGAAAACAGTTGGATCGCGCCTCGTAACTCTTAATTCATCAAGGTAGGATCGAAGCTACATAAAGGAGTCAAACAACCTAAACGTACAAACATTGAACTCCATACATTTTTGATGGAAACACAGTTCTAATTGCAATAAATACGCCGTTTTCATAACATTTTGTTGATAACCTGCATTAACAGAAAATAATACCTGTAGTTAACTAGGGGTATGTCATGCAAAATATTTGCAATAGGAAACCTGAAATTTGTCAAAATCAACAGGTTTTGCAATGATAAGATTTTTTAACCGGATAATATTTGGGTTTGCGTCTAAGCGACATCAAATTATTTATGGCCGGGTTCCTTTCATCTGGTTGCACCACAAAATCAAAATTACCCAAAGTTGAATCAAAATTTGAAACATAATCAACTACTAGAATAAAGAAGCGTCCTCAAGAGAAGTGATAACTTGGAGAAAAAACTAATCATAGAATCTGGGAGCAGAAACCATATTCTATTAGCACCTAGTTAGATAAGTTATTTATTTACTTCCTCAACTATAAGATAAGAAATGCATTGATCAACTATTGTCACCATAGCAACAGTAAGGGAGGAGTCAATGGAGACCGCCATAGGCCTAATATAGAAATAATACATCAGTGATATCATCATCATTTTCATGACTACAAGAAATATTAGCCGCGGAGACAGATTTTGGCCAGGAAATAAATTTTGAATAACACAATTTGGTAGATCCAAAATCAATCCGTCATTGGTAGATCCTACCAATGACGGGATTGATTTCAACTAGCAAGACACTAGAATCAATACCGACGAGATTGATCGAGAATAAAAAATAATTGTTAGAAATTGAAAAAATACTTATGACAACTCCACGAATTCCAAAGATAATTTGATGCATTTTTGAGAATTGTCTTTAACTTCAAAAGGCTCCAATCCCTTATTTTCACCTTCGAAAACTCGAAATGGCCAACGTTGTCTTGAAAGTGCAGGCACCAACGTCTCCAAATCAGTAAGCAGACATCGTCACATCACCCCAAAACACCCATCGCAAACCGTCACAATTTTGACAGTTTTTCCCACTTTTAGAACCAACTTTGACAGTTTTTCACATTTTTAGAACCGCTGGTAGAAAAATACCCACCTTTTTCAGGGGGGTCATGGAAAAGTTTTGCAAAACTAGGCTGAAAAAATTGCAAAATGGGTTTAGGTAAACACCCCCCCTCCTCAATTTGGACTTTTGCAATTTTTCTCCACTTTGAAATTTTTTTCAATCAAGTTTTTGACCACGCAGCCTCTATTTTTTGCACTTTTTGCAAATTTTTTCTGTCGCAACAATTTTTTGGCAAAATTTCACAAAATTTTTTGAGTGCGCTCAAATGTTTGCCTTATTCCTATCAAAAACATTTTTATAAGGTTCATTCTGTTGTTGTAAGTGTGAATTCAATCAATATTCATGCTTTAAACATGATTTAGAGTACAAAAAAACAATGAAAAACAGTACAGGAAAAAAATTGCATTTCGGTACTTTTGATACCCACCCACCCCCGGCCTAGTTTGTGCAATTTTTTCCATGACCCCCCTGCCTTTTTAGGAAAATTTTTGAGCACGGTGTAAAATTTTGCCCAAAAAAACTGGGCCGTAGAAAATTTTCAACCGTGCGCAAAAAATGGGGAGACTAGTTAATTGTTGAAAATATGAACCGCTTTTTTGACAATTTGAAAGTAAGACTAGTAAGCAAAAACACCCGGGTATGTTTTATAGGCTGTGCTTCTATAAAAAATAGGCAAATTTGTTTGGGGCACGCATGCCAACGCTAATGTGCGTTTAAATTTCCTGATGCTTCGGCATAAAAAGCTCCAGTTGGCAACACTTTGGTATCATTTTGACTGGTGGCCTTCCCTTATTATCGCTTACAAACTCGTTCCCGAAGAATACTAAACCGAAACGCTGCTTTAACACCAATGTATTGGAACAATGAGGAATGCAGTGAGCAACATGCAGACTCAAATATGAAACACGTTCAAAAACACGATCAAATTTAGTGATTAATAAGCCTCGTTTTAGTCTGTCTGCTGTAAAACTGAACTACTCTGAATTTTGTATACTCAAATAAATAATACATACATAGATACTAAGTTGAAATTCTATGCTAATGAGAGACGAAGTCAAGATAACAATATCTAAATTAAAGAAATATAAATTGTCTGCCGGACGGCAGTAGGGTAGGAATAATAATGATGGCGAGTAAGAAAAAAACTTACATTTTCGCAGCATACGCTAGACGCCGATCATCAGAAAAGGCCGAAAACCGTGGCCTGGACATCTTAATTCTTAATCCTTCAGTAATACATGTAGAAGGTAAAAGCTAGCTGAAAACACTGTCACAATCACATTACATTCACTTATGAACTGATACATGTCATGTCCATAGTTAATAAAGTAATGTCCTTCCCCATTAACACCAGAACATCCAACTATCATTCATTTGGAAATTAGTTATTTAAAGATAAATAATCCATCCTACCATTAGAAGACCTATTTAGTTGATCATAAAAATTCTCATCTAACATAAAAGTCCAGTTAACCATTCATCATCCCTACGCACAATTTTCAGAAGTACAGTACAAACATACCAATATTCAATTTAACACTATAATCAAGATATCAACTGGAGAGTTAAACACTGGAAACTAAATCCATGGTGAAATAGGAAGCAACCCCATTAGACTTTTGAAAACTATACCTTGACGTTGATTTAACTACGGTACATTTTAATCACGCACATACCGGTAAGTGAAGGAGAAATACTTAAGTTTCAATTCCTTTTAAAATTGCCAGCTCTAAGAAATAATCAGATGAGATTATACAAGATCGAAGATTTAAAGTAAATCTTTTACCTCCATGTCGCCGACCAATAATATCTGTTATTTAGTTTTGCGCAGTTAAATATTAAAAACATCACAGGGAAGAGGAAATACAATATTGTTTCTAATTACGATATAATGAACCTGACAACGCAACTTCCTTTTGACATTATTTAACATTCTTAAAATGGATGTTGCCGGGATTTGTATCAACCTGTTCCAGGTTGACCTGAAATAGAAAAATGTATCCGTTTCCTCAGAGGAAAACGGTTCCTGCATACAAATGTCTAAACGGCTGATCCGATAGTTTAGACTAGAGCGAATGAGCACCAAGCAGCCAAATATACGAATTTTTTGAGTAAATGCACACCAGTCCTGAGAGCGCATTATTTTTGAATGTTTGAACAATGCAAGTGGAATGATTTCTTGATAAAATAAACGAAACTACTTTATTTTTGTCATGGTCCGGCGCAAACCGGATAAGTCAGTGAAGGCTAAGAAAAATGAAGTATTGCTTCTTCCGCAATTCGCCAAAACAAGAAACACAAAAAAACATATGGAAATAACCTCTCTTAGAAAAACAAAAAATTTGGTAAATACAATATATAGGCTTTTTCTTTGGAAAAATCAAGATAAAATACTAATGCAATTTACAGATAAATTTAGATACATCGGACGATGATGAAATATCAGCTGATTGCTAATTAGATGGCAAGTGACTTTTTGTAACTTAATAATACGCTAAGGAGGTAGAGCCGTATATAAAACCTGCCTAAAACATCATACTGGGATGCAACTATAGAATTTCCTTATTCATATCTATTGTATAAAAACTAACATGGCGATAAAAAATAGTAGATCAAAGAATAAAAGAAGTCTCAGGTGGACCCGATACCAAACTAAGAGGATTTTCCGACAATCGTAATTCCATTTCCATTGGTTTGTATAATCAGGGGTCATATATGACCCCCTGGTATAATTTACTGGAGGAATCTAAGAAAGGAATATTATTCTTTCGTCCACCTATCTAGTAACTCCAGCTAACCCATGAAAAGCTATATGTTCAAGCACACTTTTGCAACAATTTATTGTCATTTTGACCAAGTGCGTATATGACGCTTACATGTTCGCGTGACGTGCACCGACGTCACGTGGGTGGCAAAAGTCGCCCAAAATAAAGCAGCATGGACGGAGATCATTAAGAAAGCAGAGATTGAGATCGTCAAAATTTGGATATAAACTAACCGCTGATAATAATACAGTTGATATCGACTATTGCCTCGTGGAAAGGGGGCTTTTAAAGTGTTCGATACTGAGGGGTCTATTCCCATCAGAAAGCCGAATAAAAGATGTACAGGGGGCCTACCGAATAATCGGAGCAATCCAACTTTTTTAACAAACAAATAATTGCAAGGAAATAAACTTAATTTAAAAAGGTTATCATAAAACAATTAGAACCAAATTTGCATGATATTTTGTATAAAAATTGATAAAATTATAATACTATACTAATAATATTGTCAAAACTTACCCCATAGAAGATGACATTGCGCTTTTATATATCGGTTCAGCCATGATTTGTGGTTTGCATGAGGATGTACTTGCATGTAGATGTTGAGCAGGATAAATGATTTAAAACTAATTGCTAGCTGTAAGCATTACTAAGGTGATGGAAGGAAGAGATCAAATACAAGGCATGTGGTTATTACTTCCCTTCGAAGGGCGTGGCATCAAGAGTCAGAAGTTCAGGAACATATTACGGTCTTCTTTTTGCATATTGTTAATCGAATGAAGTGATCAATTGCTACGGATCATCATTGTCTTTTCCCAGCGGCTATCAAAATAGGGTGTTATAAAATTTCGCGTTTCCGCATGGTATCCGCGTTTCCGCGTGGTTTCGAAGACGCGGCTTGAATGCAACATAAGCAACACGGCACAGCATTTTTAAGCGGCATAACATTGGGAGCTATAGAGTACATATATATGATAAGAGTAGTCGGTGAGGCGGTTACCAGGTTGGCTACATC
>JAUCNG010277740.1:0-12378 GCA_032353305.1 Cephalothrix spiralis
ACAGTTTGCAAATGCCTCGCTTTGGTCGATCTTTCTTTGATTATAAATAAACTGAAACTTGCAGCCAAAAAGGACATCCCAAATACGACACAAATGGCGATGAAAAATCCACCGCCAGCATTTCTAGCTATTTCTTCAACTTTGTCATCATTCGTTCTTGGTAGCGGATGATTGATGGTTGTTATTCTGTAGTTAGCATCACTTGAAAAATACTGGAGTAAGGCGGTTGACATCGCATTCATCGTAACAGCAATAGAATGATAGAATTGGCCGTTAAACATTGCGATTGCGTTTGAATCTTCAAACGATCCAGCGACTAACATTTTTGTTCGGTATTTTGAAAAACTGTCAGTTCCCACTTTGATCAGATAGTCAGAGACATTTGTTGCAGTTAGGTGTTTCGGTCTTCCCTCTGTTCCGGTGAATGAATTCCTATAAGATAAGATAAGATAATAGTTTATTTTACATCATTATACATAATGAAATGAATACATTAGCTATAAACAAATTTATATTAGATTTGATTTTTTAAATTCTGCCAAAAGTTGGTCACAACATTCCGAATACAAAATTCCATGACTCCCCCCCCCCCCGACATCTCCAGCAAATTTCGTGTCGCGACATTTTGAAAAGTCAGACGAAACATCATTTACAATCACCCAAAAATCAGTCGCGTCAAACTATTTTACCCAGACGATTTCATTCACAAAATTTCATTTCCAGGGTTTTACATATTTTCCATGACACTACCCTGACAATTTGGGACAAACTTGGAATCTATGATATTTCAAGGGTTTTTAGAACTGTGGTCACCTGGTTTAACCTCTAATTACTGGCTTCAATGTCTTAAACGTACTAACCACTAAATACAGCAAGCTTATGTAACTAATACTAAAGTAGCAATTTAAATCAAGCGTTAATAAGAATAAAGGGAGGTACTTTAATATATCGCTAGGCTCGAGACATTTCGATGCCCTCAGCACTTGTTATAGCTTCCCTTAATAAAGATGATGCGTGCATTATCATAACGAGGTACTCGAGATAGGCTCGAGATTGACTCGTCTTTAAACTTTATGATTTTCGGGATCTCGTAATTGATGAAATCAAAAACTTCGGGATTCCGGATGACGTCATTACTAAAATGCGTAAAAAAGCTGTAAAACTCGTACTATCGTACTTAACTTTTAAAAAAACATAAATTAATTTAAATATTAACCGACAACTGCCACTTTATGTCTAGTGGTACAGGCCAGGCCTTACACAGACAAAAAGTAGGAACCGAAATTTGTGTACGTTACTGATACTGGAGGGTAACGCCTTCGCTGAGGCGAGGGAAAGTTAGAAGAATAATTTATGTCATCGAACCGAGCGAAGCGAGGCGAGAAATTTGTTAAAAATTAAGGGTCATAATCGCGATTTTTAAAGCACTTATGGCAATTGCCACAATTTAGATTGATAGGACACATTTTACATGTATATAGATATAGAATACATAAGAAAAAACAGTTATTTTGCGCGCTTGCTTACACAATCAATATCCAATGATGTAATCGAACCGAGCGAAGCGAGGCGAGGAAAATTTTATCATTTGATTGGGTAAAAAGCCTCCATTTCCATTCTAAATAACGTTTTTTTTTAAAGTAGGAATTATTTTAAAAAGTAGGAAACCACTTTATGTAAAAAGTAGGAATACCAAGGAAAGGAGGAGGATTTTAAAAAAGTAGGACCTGTGTGAGGCCTGGTGGTAAGTCTCACACTTACTTATACGCGGTAGCCCCGTTCACAGCTAAGGTACTAGGTCCATTTACTGACGAATACGGAACTTCAGTGTTCTTAAATGCGTTGAGGTTCAAGGTCAGTGGAGGATCATCTTCTTTTGTTGCAACGTTTTTTAATATGACACAAGCCAGGATAGTAAAGAGCACGGGTACCAGTAACTGAGAGAGGGTAAAAACCCAATTCCTCATTGTATGGATTATCTTTTTGATAAACATTGCCTTGAATTGTTGCAGGACCAGTGCAGGTCCAGTGTTGTATTCCAAATTCAAATCAACCTCTGAAAGTAAAAGTTACGGCATTGTTATTTTTTTTCTGATTAGACATAGGACTATATTCGGGGAGCCATGTATAGTGTCAATAATGTAAGAAATTCAAAGTCCGCAAGCCTAAAAGATTTTGCGTTTTTTATAGCAATTTTAAAAAAATAATTAAAAATAGTTATAGACAACGAAATAATTTACATCAAAGTTGCTAATCTAGAGAGACTTTTGCTCTCTTTAATGCAAAAAAACTGAATCTGATCCGACACTTATTTCTATTACAAATCATCGATTATGCCCGGTTCATTCATTTGGTTCAAAACTCACAAATTCGAACGCACTCGGTGAGTCTGCGGCAACACTCGGTGAGTCTGCGGCAATTTCCGTACAACGGAATCCCGAAATTCCGGCAGCATTCGGAAAAATACAGGATTGCAGATTTGAAGTTATCAAAGCAAGAAAAATTGCTTCAAAGAAATCCAAAAGCGGGTCACATGGAGACTTTCCCAGAGACGCCAATTTTGTGTTCCGAAATTTGCCGGAAACGAAAATAAATAGACAAAAATCGTTGAAGTTAACACAACTGGAAGTACGACAAAGTTGCACAGACATTTTTTCCGGCATTTAGAACGGAAATGCACAAGCTTGGAAGTCTGGGACATGCGCAGACTGGGTAGCCTGTAATCAGAAGTAGAGTTTTTTTCTTCTTTTATGGAAAACTTTATTACAAACTAAAATACTGGCGTCTCAAGCCAGACTAAACTAACTACTTCGGGCGGGAATTTTTTTTATTGCATAGGCATATACATTATTTATATAATATTCTCTCGACTATGCTTGTTTTTTCGAGTCATATATTTGTCCTGCACATTTAATCAATAAACTACTCTCTTGTTCAATTTACCAACATGTAGTTAGGCTAGCCAGCACAATAGAGTCATTGCTCTTTACACTCTGATCCCTCTTTCGGGCAAATCGGAAGTTTACAACTACTTTCACCATGTTAAAGCCCTTCTCCCTTGTTAGAAACATTAATCTATGTACATGTGTACTATAATGTTAATTTATTTTACAATTCAGATAACCAGAAAGCTACATGGAAATAATTTCAACAGTTATAGTTAAAACAGACACTTTCAATTCTGAAATAACACCTTTTTAATTAATTAGATTACGGATTCATCTCTCTCAAAATGTCGAGCGGCCAGGGTAAAGAAATTATTTTCATATATAGTTATATTACTTGTTAGTCGGGGAAACTCAGCAGCGGGTAAAATTTAAATAAAATTTAGAAAATCGCTTAGATTTATTGCTTTTGAGGAACAATTCCCACAAACGGGTAGTTAGTTGAAAAAACTATATTCTTTCGCTTCAATTAATCGCCCCATTAAGTTATTTGTGAGATCGCGCGGCGGAGCTCGCCAAAGGGCCGGGGGGTCTTTTTGCATACTAACAAACGGGATACAAGTATTTAAGATTACACGCACAACAAAGTTCGAAATTTTTTATACCTCGTTTTAAACTTCTTTTCAATTTCAGAGAATAGAAATATCTAGCGGATGACCATAGAAAAATAAATTTTAATTTGCGATGACTGTTTCGCTCTTTTTTATAAATCCACAATACGCGGCGGCGGCGGCGGCGGCGGGAAATAATATTTAGTTTTATTTTTCGAAAAGTCTAAGCTGCGGATCCGTAATGCAATTCTACATAAAGCAGTGTATTCGCCATATTTGATATTTTATCTCAACTATCATATCATACTTAAAGCTAGTATCAATCAATGCTAAAATCATTGTAGTATTTAAGATAAAGATATATGTTGGTTATTCGTGCAATAAGCCTATACGTCTTGGGTCTTGTGCCATAAAAACTTACCAGCATTTGTAAATTTTAATATGGTTCGAGTCAAACTCGTGCTGTAACTCTTTTATGATACTCGACCCATTACGTATAGGCTATATATAATTTCTTTGGATTAGGTGGATATAGGATTTTAATCATCAATGGTGATATTAGCGGAATTTCCTTTCTGATGGTTAATCATTAGCAGAGGTTAATCATGTTTACTCTAGTAAACGAGAGGTTAGTCTATGTACCATGTATTTTAGAATAGTGCATTCATGAATTAATTTATGTACATGTAGAAGGAATATGGAACGTATTTTGCGCTTTTTTGCGATTAAAGGAAAATAGTTAATTCCAGTCTTTTCAAAATTCACAATCTGTAAAATCTCTTCCTCTCCAAAATTAATAAAACCGCATCCTGATCAAACACTTAATTTTTATCCAAATCATTAATTTTCTAAAACCTTTTTGTCCCGTTCATTCAAGTTCATTCGCTCAAAATACTTCCTTGACCGAAATCCGAATATCTTCGGTAAACTTCGGAAGAGCAACATTTCATTTCCGGCATGTCGGAATTTCCTTTTTTATGGAAATCCCCGATGATTCGCTGTTGGGTTTCGGTCTAGGACTAGGATATTTTTGAGCGAGTGAAAGGGGGAAAACGGTCATAGAAATCGACGATTTGGGTATAAGAATCATGTGTATAATAGGGATGCATTTTATGCATTTGAGAGAAGGGAGTAAAAATTTGGAATTTTAAAACGAATGAAAATAATGGAAAAAACTGGAGAGGAAAAACATTACGGCTCAATAATAATTAAATATTAATGAATTATTAATTTTTTTTATCAATTTTCTCTTTATAAACTTTAATTATATTTTTATTACTGAACACCCAAAATGGGAGTGATTTGCCCCTCGGATAAACTGTTACAGTTATATTGAACTTTGAAAATCGCAAAAAATATTTTATATTCATTCTACTATAAATATAAATTCGTTATACCATGGTATAGGGTATTTATACCATGGCTAAGCAGCAATCAGAAGAGAGGATCTACACTGTGTATAAATAATAGATATTTTATAGCAGATTATAGGTTATTATCATCTGGAAAAATGTGTCTCCATATTTAATTACCGAGAGTGTTGTCTTTTTCGACGAGGTCATTTCTACTACCTGCAGTAGACATATTGCTACCTTCTAAACATAATAAAAAAAATCTAATTAACATTTATAAGTTATGTATAACTACATTATTAGTGACTCACTAATATTACAAGCATTAAACAGTGCGGGCACCCGCCCCATCAACCCTATTATGTTCAAGTTTTTCCGAAATGGAATGGGTAATTTTTTTTCTTTGTATAAGGGGCCTTATAAGGGGCCTTATAAGGGGCCCTTAAATCACTTTTTTCTGATCTGTATGAATCAGTTAATTTCAATTGGGTTTGACTTATTGTGGGGGCCCAGGGCAAATAAAATATTTTCCCCCTCAAATTGGGTCGGACCCTTTGGAAAATATAAACTTGAACGAAGAATTTTCACTAGCTTTCAGAAAATTAAAGAGTTGAAAGGGCCCGCACTTCTGGGTAGCGTGGAAACTCGGGTCTGAGCATTGAATACAGCATCGTTCCCAGGGTCCTATATCATACTTCATAATGTACATATTACCGTTATTATATTTGGCTCGAAAGAGTGAGGATGCATTGAATACCCTTTGTAAGTTTAAGATCAGGAATACGAAATGAAATTTATATTTTCTTGCACTTTGATTCTGATTCCAAAATATTTCAAACACCTGTCGTAAAAATAATCGATTTCTAAAACGGATTTCTACGCGACTTTTTGACGGAATCGAATCAGGCTTTTTGTATGGTATAGCGGGAAATTGCACCCAGCTAGCGATGTATTGCTTTGATTATGATAAGGTCAATTAAGAAGCAGCGTGATGAATTTTCAAAGTTTGCTTGAAAATAAAAACATTTCATTTCATTTTCCTCTGTATATTTTCCTGATATTGGCATTCGTTTCATTTGGTAAAAAACATTCGGTAAAAACACACCGTTCGTTCGATACCGAAAATAACACTTACCAAATTTTTCAGTATCTTTACCATTACCATTCACATTTTTGCCATTCGCCGCTTCATCCTCGTCCACAGAATCTTCGCTTACTCTGAAATATAAAAGACACCGATGTAAAATCTTTAGGTACGAGAATTTCAAGATGAAAACTTACGAACCAAAATTCAGAAGCTTTTTACAATTAATTGTATAGGTAAATCATAAGAAACACTTGGTCTGTAAACCTATCAATTAAAAAAGCCCTTGCTGCCTGTGGTAACTCTGTTTTCATCGAACCGAGAAAATTTGTAAATCAATTTGTACAGGATTCCAATATTAAATGAAGTTATGGTAATTAATTTTACCAATTGAATGATCGAAATAAGTTTCAAAATATTAACAGATGATAGATATTGATGAGAATATTGCTCTTGTATTGAAACTCATTTTTTAGTAGTTACCGCGCTTTACCTTCTTACGGCAGAATGGTGCAAAATATGTAACGTAGCACTAAACTGAAGGTATCGTAGGTTGCAACTGAATTGCGGTAGGCTTTAAAAAACTATTTTGGTGAATGTTTTGTCTAAAATATAGGAACTCTGACAGGCAAGGGTTGGTACGCGGCGCAATCTTATCACTAGGAACGAGTGCTATCCCATACTATGTTAGATTAGAGCAACCAGGGTTCGGAAATTTAACCTAGTAAGGAAATACAGGAGGTTTTCATGAAATATTAGCATAGCTACAAACAATTTTAAGTTAGAAGTCCGACCCACAAGGTCTTCATTCTTCGATCAATGATCAGTAGACTGGTCTACTGCTTGAATACGGTCATTTTTTATACGGAAAAATGTAATTGTATAGGAATTGACATAGGGCGAGCTGACTTTTCAACTTGGACATAAAAAATCTTAACAGTAGGCGGAATCCAAGCATAACTATTCAAAATACATTGTGGAATTCGTCAAATTTATGACATAAAGTCAACAAACCTTTAACAAGATCGAATCCTTTATACAACTTTTTTTATAAGGGACGAGATCTTATTTATCGACCTGCCTTGTATTTAACAAAAATAGTATTTGAATGAATTGAAGTGTTAGGCATGATTTAACATTTATTCCCTACTACGGCTTTGTGCTTTTATTTAAAAAAACATTGTACAACTATATAATAAACCTGAAAAGACATAGCTAGGCCAGCAAACACACCACCATAACAACAAAACTGATCAAAACGTATAGTGATACATCTTTTTACCATAGGACTGATAAGACGTTTTTTAATTGAATATTGACAATATAATGTTTTCTTATATGTATGCATCCTTTTATAGGAACTAGAGAGTAGAGAACAGGTAAGTTATTTAATATCTTATTAGCTATTTATTGATAATTCGTATTTATGCTTGGAAATATATGAAGATTTCTTTTTAATTTTTTGATTCGTCGACAAATCCAATAATGCGACATTTGGTCAAAAAATGTCAACAAATGGACTGGGTTTTGAGATATCCTGAGTCTACTCGATGTAGGTGTAGGTCATATTGGGGCGGGTGTCTGTTTCACATCTTAAAATATAAATTTAGGCATTTTTACGTCTTTACATTATAAATTTAGGCCTTTTACGTCTTACGGTTAACAAAACGTTTTACAGTTTACGTCGAATGTAATTTTACGCTTTAGGTTTACATTGAAATGAACCGCCATTTTACGTCATACGATATAAATCGTTTTAAGGTTTTCATTTACGTTATAATGTCATTTTACGGTTTACATTTACGAAAGATCGCATTTTACGAAATGTAATGCCATTATACGCTTTACGTAAATCGTCATTCCGTTTACGTTAAAGTGAAAGGCTATTTTACGTCTTACGATATATATTAAGGCCGTTTTACGTCTTTAATATACCCTTTTACGATAGCGAAAAAGACCACTTTACGCCTTACGATATACCCCAATATGACCCTCGTAGATCATTGTAACCAGAGTACCGCCAATTTTGGCGGTCAAAAAATACATGTTCTCGAAATTGTCAAACCCTTTCAAATTATATTTTCTAAAACCATTAAATTGGACCCTACAAAATTTTTGGATTTAACCTATACATATGCATATTTATTAAACTCAGTTTCTGTTTTGGTCCTTTCAGAAAATGGCTGAAAAAACTACTTCCTTACCAATACTAACAAAGGAACTCTTCGAAAAAAAAATAAAGAAAACATATAAAAGGTTGGGAACAGGATATTTTGGAACAGTTTATGAATGTTCATGGGATGATGAAGACGCAGCTCTGAAAGAAATTTTCCTGGATGAAGATAAAAAACAGAGAAGCATAAAACACATTGAAGAAGTTTGTGAGGCCTGGAATGAATTGAAACATGAAAATATCATTCAATTTTATGGTCTATACTTCGAAAATGATACAGCATACATCATAATGGAGAGGGCACACGGTAGACATCTTGAAAAAAATCTTACCAACGTGCTTACCGCTAAAACATACTTTAGATGGACTAAAGATATAATTAGTGCGCTTAAATTCCTGCATTCCAAAGAAAAAGTCCACAGAGACCTTAAATGGGATAACATTTTAATTGATAAAAACAGTCGAGCTAAACTGAGTGACTTTGACTTTTTGAGAAAAGATACGCCTTCAATGAGCTCTGGTGGAGCCTTGGCAATTACTGCTCCGGAATTAAATGATTCTGACTCGGAATACAACAGAACCTCAAAATCAGATATATGGTCTCTGTCATTCATTATATTGGAATTGATCACTCGTGAAAGTGTTGTTAAAGGATATACCCAGTTATCTTTTATACAGAAAATTCTGAAAGGCTGGAGACCAGAAATACCTGATAACTGTCCTCAACCAATACAGAGCATCATAAAACAATGTTGGCAAGTTGATCCGAGAGATAGGCCTAGTGCAACTGAATTGATTGTGAGTTTCAAAACGTTTGAAGACATGCTATTGAGAGTTGGGCATTTATCTACAATAATTACTGATATACCAAATAAAATAATTCAAGGTATGATTTCCTTTTTATATATCTTATCATGCAACAGTCAATGCACCAACCCCATAAATCTCACTTTAATGACACGCGTTTGCACGGGTGGAAGAACACCCATCCCAAAAATTCAAATCTTGCGCTTGCTTTTTTCTGCATTTCTAAAAATATTCCACTATTCTGATTAAATATTGAGAAAACATTAATCAAAATCCAAAATACTGACAGTTTCTGTTCTAAAATGACGTCATTTTGCATATGATTATGTTTTCGTGCATTAAAATTTGACAATAGATCCGTAAACCACATAATATTATTTTATTATTTATTCGACCTATGAATTTTTTTAATTATGTTGTTAATTTATTATAGGTGAAAGAGCTAAAATGCTTTTCGATGAAGGTGTTAGTAACATTGGTTCGGAAGATTATAAAAGAGCGTTCGAATGCCTTGCTGAAAGTTTAAAGATCAAGAGGTCTATTCAAGGTGAAGAAGCTAATTCGGATGATATAGCAGACACTTTAAATAAGATTGGATTTTGTTGTTTTGATTTGAAGAAATACAAAAAGGGAATGGATTATTTCGAACAAAGTATTCAAATGAGAAGAAATGTTCATGGCAGGGATTCACTATCTGATGCCATCGCTACGAGCCTTGCCAATATGAGAACTACATACAACAATTCAGGTGAAAACAGAGAAGCAATAGATTGTAATGAACAAAGTATTCAAATGAGCCCAAATGCTCACGGTCAGGATTCGCAATCTGATAACATCGCAAACAGCCTTGGTAATATGGGTAAATCATACAGAAAATTAGGTGAACCTAGAAAAGCAGTAGATTGTGATGAGCGAAGTATTCAAATGAGGAGAAATATTCACGGCCAGGATTCGCAATCTGATGGCATCGCAAAAGACCTTTATAATATGGGTAGTGCATACGATGATTTAGGTGAACACAGAAAAGCAATAGATTATTGTGAACAAAGTATTCAAATGAGAAGAAAGGTTCACGGCAAGGATTTGCAATCTGATGGCATGGCAAAAATCCTTAATAATCTTGGTATTCCATACAACATTTTAGGTGAACACAGAAAAGCAATAGATTGTTTTGAACAAAGTATTCAAATGAGTAGAAATGTTCACGGCAGGGATTCACAATCTGATAGCATCGCAATCAGCATTAGTAATATGGGTAAAGCGCACAGAAAATCAGGTGAACACAGAGAAGCATTAGACTGCTATAAACAAAGTATTCGAATGAGAAGAAATGTTCATGGCAAGGATATGCAATCTGATGGCATCGCTATCAGCCTTTGTAATATGGGTAAAGCATACAACAAATTAGGTGAACACAGAAAAGCATTAGATTGTTGTGAGCAAAGTATTCAAATGAGTAGAAATGTTCACGGTAAGGATTCACAATCTGATGACATCGCAATAAGTCTAAATAGTATGGGTAAAGCATACAGCAAATTAGGTGAACACAGAAAAGCAATAGATTATTATAAACGAAGTATTCAAATGAGAAGAAATGATCAAGGCACGGATTTGCAATCTGATGGCATCGCAATCAGTCTTGGTAATATTGGTAAAGCTTACAGCAAATTAGGTGAACACAGTAATGCCTTATATTATTTTGGGCAAAGAGTTCAAATGAGTAAAAATGTTCACGGCAAGGATTCACAATCTGATGACATAGCAAAAAGCCTAAATAGTATGGGTAAAGCATACAGTAAATTAATAGGTGAGCACAGAAAAGCAATAGATTGTTATGAACAAAGCATTCAAATGACTAGAAATGTTCACGGTAATGATTCAAAATCTGATGACATTGCACACAGCCTTAATCAGATGGGTAAATCATACAGAAAAATAGGTCAACACAGCGAAGCAATAGATTGTTGTGAACAAAGTATTCAAATGAGAAAAAATGTTCACGGACAGAATTACAATTCGAAATACATTGCCGACAGTTTGGACCGTTTAAGTAAATCACATAGAAGCCTTGGAAATTCTGAAGAAGCAAATGACTATCTGCAGAAAGCACTGGCAATGTGGGAAAACATTTCTCAACCTGAAGTGAATGTTTAAGCCATTAAAGTAGCTCAAATTGAAATTAGTTAACTACATGTGCAACACCGGATATAAGGCAACAAACAGCGCCACATGGAAAGACAATTGTGATATGATGACAGGTACTATCGAGTTCATTTTAACAAATTCTACCGATGTGTAGAGCGAAGCTATAGCAGCCCGCTGACTGATATGTACAAACGCTGGACAATAAACTCTAAAAGAAATCCATCGACAAATAAAAAAAAATTATCATTGATTTCGGCTTGCCTTATCCTCAGTGATATGTGATTTGAGTAGATTCCACAATTCTTACATGTTGAGTTTCCATTCCATGGAGGAAAATTTCATGTACATGTTTCATAAAATATTTATGTCACATTAAACATTTGAAACCAAGAATTCTCAATAAAACGCATTTTATGTCGATATATTTATTTCACCCTGTTTCAGTAATTTTATAGAATCTTGTTTTTTCGTTATGTAACTTAAGTTCGTTAACGATAGCGTTTATAGTGCTTGCGTTAACAGTGGGCCGAATTTCTACTAGGCATAGTGTACAGAGAAAAAAAATGTGTCATAATGTTATTATTTTTTCTTAGTGTAATGAATAATATTTGGATTTATCATAAAAAAGGGTTAGTTGGTATAAGATATGAAATAATACTATTGCGATTAATTCTATAGCATGATGAATCTTGGTCGCGTAATAATTTGACTGGAAAAGTGCAACGAAAATATATCTAATTTTTTTGAATACACAATTAGATGGAAAAATTGGCGGGGCAAAAAAGGTATAAAAAAATTGCATTTTCCCCCTACCCCCACCAGGCCAGGGCAAAAATTTAAACCCTCCTGACTGATCAGCATTTTCCATGACCTTTCGAGAAATATACAGTTTATCCCGGCGGGGTTACTAGCCAGTATCAGGAATATGTGTATATATTCCTGTATAAATTCCTGCCAATATGCAAACCTGCAGACAGGGGGCTTTTTTGAACCATTTTTGCCCTCGCCAATTTATCCATTCAATTGTGTAATATCAAAGACTTAAAATGTGTTCTTAAGATAATGTTTTATGTATGCACCTACTTTTGACGATGAAATAAGCTTAGTACGGCTGAATGAGTGACGTCATTGAATTTAATCTTCCTCCTAATTCGTTCTGATTTACTACTTTATAGAAGAGAACCGATATTAGGGGTTTCTATACAGTGCCTAATTAGTCTATGGTACCAGACTAGCCCTGTTATGGCAAAACTTACTTTAAGAAAACTTCCTCCATTGTTGTTACGGATGCTCCATAGCTTGAAATTCCAAGTTTCGAACG
>JAUCNG010278851.1:0-12373 GCA_032353305.1 Cephalothrix spiralis
CAACCGGATGAGACCAAATTCGATATCGAATCCCACTCAGTAGAGTGCAATTCGAGATTATCATGCTCTGACGAAATAAAATGAACTAATGCAGTGTAATAATATAATTTATCTGCCGTTTGTGCAGTTCTAAGCGCGAAACCCTCCTGGCCTTCTCCATCATTTGAGATGCGCATCCCAAGAAACATGATACTTTCAAAATCAAATTTCATATGATATCCCGAGTTTAAAGGTAAATTCGTATATTTGTTTTGATTTTGTGGGTTTCGATAGAACTTATTTGCTTTGATTATTTAAATATTTTAAAACAGGCTGCTTTATTTATATTTTAATTCTTTAAACTTCTGGTTTGACTCATTTTTACATAGTGAAAACTATCTAGTTTAACTTTAAAGATCATTTTAACTTCTGGTTTGATTTTTGCTTAAAGTTATACAGACACGGAACTAGTGCGTATAGAGGACGCGCAATCGCTTTCAGAATTCAGCATAATCAGAGTACATTGTATTAGGCACGAGTGTAATGTCCGAATATCGTTATTTGAGTGGATTTTTGCTACGCGCCGCAACAAGAAAGTAAATAAATCTAAGTAAATAGAGTCCCCTATTGCCGTGACAGATTGCCTTTTAACTTTTGACAATTTGTCTCGACTTTGATTATCCATGCATCCCTCGGACTATCCTTAAAGTAATTTAAGGGTATACATTTTAGGATTATATTCCCAAAATGACGTTCGGTCATAAAGAAGAGCAAATACGTTTTTTATATATTTCATAATGAAAATTAATGAAGTTTTAGATACTTAAAAAAGCCTTAACCGACTTATACATAAAGTACAAGATGAAGTCTTGCCGAAAATTAACGAACACTTCGTATTACTCCCCACATTTGTCTTAATCTACAAATCTTACAAAAAAGTGCAAAGATATTAATTATAGTCACTCTTGTGTAAAAAAACCGAACGCCGAAATCGATTGTACAATAAGATGATGTGTATGACCATTTACTTGGTAGACCATTTAAGGAGTCTAACGGCCTCTCTCTCCTTAAAGAATAGAGATTGCAAACAGGGTAGTCACAGTTTTCAAAGCAAAGCCATCTCAAGGAGTATATTCTGAACAGATCGCAGCTAAGTGTATATCGCTGATTGTAAGAAATGTATTTAGACACATATTTCGACCACTGTCGCTACAGAAGGACCCTTCTTGAAAAACTGCACTGTGTCACCAGTGGTAATGGGGGTTTTTCAATTACATAAAAGTCAGATAGAGAATATCATAATTGTGAGGATGATGAAAATATGTGCAAGTCTTAATGACATTCTGTAAGAGATCAATATTTCAAGATCAGTATGTAAAACAAATTGAAATTTTACAGACAGGCTACACTTATAAGATCACTGAACTGTCCATTATCTACGCCTAATAGAGCTCGTGACTGCAGTGAATAATGGGGAATAATAGGCTTAAAGACCCCACCACCCATAGTTGCTACGGGGACGCATGCGCACTTAACTTGGCTATACTAAATGTATACCGATAATATCTTGATCAACGCTGTTAAAACATCGACATAAACCTCTACTAAACAAACATCGCTGACCTATTCAAACTGTTGAATTGTTAACATATATATTGAACCTTTTTAATTATCAAAAATCAATGTATTTAAATAGGGATATTTCGAAGCATTTTTGTTCGTTCCGATCATTTGAATCTCCCGGCAATGAATGCCAGCGCCATGTGGGGTCTTTAACGATCCTAAACATCATAGTTGCATTGAATTTTCAAAAACGCGGCACCTCCTACAAAATCAGGAGGCCGTTAAAGTCAGCAAAAGTAATTAGAAACGAAAACACGGACCTATAGTCGAAATATTTGTTGAAAATAATATTAGTCATTAACAAAATAGATAAAACTAATTTTTACTACATTATTTTTGAGAGATAACTTAAACTTCTAATTTTTCCAAAATGTATACACATAGAAATAAGGTCGACTTAATATTATTCGACCTTTGAGGTTTTGCAATAAACATGATTGCATTGGTGTAAAAATGTTTGGTAACAAGGTCCAAAGATTTCTCCCATTCGAATTCTCCTAATTGATACAATAAATTAACCACAACCCATTAGCTGAAAGCTAGACGTAATCAATGATTCTCCACCTTCCTTTGATAGCAATTCCTATCGAAAAAATGTATGTCGGTTAATAGACTATTCAGAAACAAGATTTAGAGGACCTCAAAGACAGTTGTTCGGAAAACGTTACTTTAAAAAAATGCTAAGGAATTTCATAGAAAACTTTCTAGGAAATCTATGTAAGTTGTACAGTAGGCTAGTATTTGTACGTTTCTACAATTAAATAATAGCAATTCCGTCGTCATTTTGTCTAAATCTGCGGAAAATAAACAGAAAAACTCCACTTAAAGTTAAAATCCCGGACTAGCCTCGAACTCCAGCACCCGCGCATAACAGCCAAAAGCTCTTACGTCTGCCTACTAAACTTTTGCTTATTTTTGACCAAAAACAATGGCCATGGCTTTTCTGTTAGAATAATACTGAGTTCTCAAATCTTTGAAATGCTGGGGAAATGTTCTATAAAGCATATAACTCATTAATGACGTAAGCGACAGAAAATAATAGAATAAAAAAACTACGCGGAAAGGAGTAATTCTAAGAAATATATCAAGAGCAGACAAAAATATCAAAATTCCTGTTAAAGAAAAATATTAAGGTGCGAACAATTTTCCACAAGCCGACAGATATTCTAAGTTTTTGTTTTTTATGTTCATATTTTCATGTTCTGTGTACTAACAGGTAATAAGGCAATGGGGATACATCCCTATTTTCCCCTAATTATCATAGAATTGTAGTGGTTTATGACTCATAGAAAATAGTCCCTCATCTGATCCGATTATATCCCTAGAAGTCGTCCATGAAATCCAACAACATCTATAACATAGATTCCTATGGTAAGTAGCTATCTGTCCACCAAATTTGAAAATGTTTCGGTTAAGTATAGAAGGATAACTTAAAAACTCAGCCTTATCACGCACTTCGCGTCGTAATTTTATGGGGATTCTGGTGTGACGTCAGAAAAGGCAACTTTGCGCAAAATTTCTGCGGTAGAGCTACATTTATATTCAGAATCTGAGATCTGTATTATGATATATAACATTTAATTGAAAGTAGATTATTAAGGATTGATTTTTTTGACCAAATGTGGCGTTTCCTATACCTGAGTATTAGGGGTGTATACCCCAATGCATGGGGCAAAAAAGACACCTTCAATTCTGGCCATTTGACCTATTTATGACGTCATATTCAAAATGTTGGCAATATTTTGCTATTTCGGTATTATTTGGTTCGGAATAATCCATTTTCATGAATTTGGTACCTACTTCCACTATTCGGTGGTCGGGGATTCCGAATATCATGGCACTAGATTGTTAATTAAAATACCAGGATGACGTCATATTCAAAATCCTGGTATATTTTTGTTTGATATTTCACTGATAGACCGAGATATAAAAGTATCAAATTTTGCACCGAGGTCTGCTAGCTGTGTTGTACCTCTAAGAAATTGATATATGGCATAGAAAAGTATCTGACCAGTGTCTATGTTTATAGCCTTTAACCAAATTACTTTCCCAGTACGATAAAACGGTCCCAAGCCACGGTAAAGCCAAAATCACCATAATTTTATGCTTTCTACGACCTACGTGTATCTTTCAGGCTTTAAATCGAAATAAAAAAATCTTTGATGAGACAGACTCGCCTTCACCTTAATAAACTGCATTTTAGTTATATAACGTTTCACCTTAAACTGCATTTTAGTTTAGTTATAACGTTGATGATACTTTATCAGAAATGTTAAATCTTTGACTTTATCAAAAAAGCACAAGAGAGTAATTAATGTAGGTAAACAATTTAACTAAGTGTATGAATTACCTGCTGCCTTATGATTTCCTTGTATTGTACAACAATATTATCATGTTGTGCGAAATTCGTGGCTACCGCTTCATCACCATTGACCCCATTCTCTTCTGATACGGGATGGATGTATTTTATAACATCATCTAATTATAAAAAGAAATACTTAAGTTAATAAGTTATACATAGAATGGTTTATGATATTAAGTGGGATAAATATAAATGGGGTGGCCTAAACACAATTCAATGATATTGATACTTCGTACGAAATGAGGCTAAAAATGAAACATTAGCAAATAATATCAGAACACCATTCTTCTAAAATACATATCAATCGTATTTGAATTAACAGGCAAAAATGCTAAGGCCAATTTCATATCGTCGGCTGAGTATGATTTTGTCGTATCTGTTATAGATTTCCTATGTGGATACGACAAAATAATTCTCAGACGACGATATGTATTATTACAATTAGCTAGCGATGATCATGACATCACTCACGGGGTAAGAATTTGCCACGATATTTTATGTCTGGTAGAAAATTACCATTAGTTTGTACTATGTTTGTACTCAAGTGATGATTCAGATGTCTAATTGAGATCACAAATCGTCACACTAAGCAGCATAAAGTGGATATTCGTGGCAATGAAGAAGGTCATGGTCAATTATTATTCGGCGTGACGTCACACCAAGTATACCGAAAAAGTGCGATTAGATGCGCATTTGACCGATGCCCGGTCTGGGCCTAAAACGCTCGGTCAGGGCTCAACCTCAGTTAAAGCGGCATTTTAGTTAGAAACTTTCATTATTTATGAGATATCATCATCATATTCTGTAAAAAGCCCCCTCTTTATGCGTATACCAGAAATATAGCCTAGTTCCTATCACGAATGAGTTAGGATAGGAAATAAAATAAATAGCGCTGCGTTAAGCCTACCGCACACTAGTCCGCAGAAACGCAGGAACGCAACAGAAATCGCACAGATTCGCACAATCGCAGGAACGCTAGAACGCAACAAAAATCAAACATGTTTGATTTTGGTTGCGTTCTAGCGTTCTAGCGATTTTGCCCCCGCACACTAGGAATCGGCGTTCTAGCGTTCTTGCGATTATGGTTGCGTTCTAGCGTTTTTATCGATTATGCCCCCGCACACTAGGA
Organism: Cephalothrix spiralis; assembly: GCA_032353305.1. NCBI lineage: Eukaryota > Metazoa > Nemertea > Palaeonemertea > Archinemertea > Cephalotrichidae > Cephalothrix > Cephalothrix spiralis. Next base: position 5,094 of record JAUCNG010278851.1, read on the forward strand.
ATCGGCGTTCTAGCGTTTTTGCGATTATGCGAATTAGTGTTGGTTAGGATAACATGTTTGATTTTGTTGCGTTCTAGCGTTCTTGCGATTCTGCGGACTAGTGTGCGGTAGGCTTTACGCTACCGCTCGAATCGCTTATAACTGAATAAGGGACCGCAGGCGATGACACTTTTTCAATCGCTATCTGTCTGATGTCTCCCGGCCATATGGGGGCCAGCAAAAAACTGGCATTTTTTTGATAGAATAGGGGATCTAGTTATTTGCACCCGATATTTATAGTAAGGGAATATATGTGTTAAACCAGAGAGATCGGTTTAACACATATTTCCGGTAAAAATAAAAACTACCTAGAATAGCTTTTTAAGCTTTACATGTATTGTCAAAAATAACTGCGCTATGAGGGCTGTGGATCAGGGCGATCCCAAAGTTAGTTCTAGTGCTGTTCAGTGATATCATCTAACCCTGAGTTCAGTAGGGTAAAAGAGTAGAGAATGAATGGCTAACCGGACAACGAAGTTAATAGTGAGACCATAAATCAGTTTAAGACAAAAGAATTACCTAGAGAAGGGAGAATCTAGAAATGGTATGTAAGGTGGTAAAATTGGACTCTTGGGTCTCTCTAACCGTACCTGATTAAAATAAATTAAAGATGAAATGAAATTTATTATTATTTTCATTCCTATCTAGGGTATACAAAGCGGGAATGGGTAAACGCAGATTACATAGAAATAACAGCAATTACATTATATCGGGTGGGCCGCCATATTTTGCCCGCTGTTTACACGGCTGTGATGCCAAAAATATGAGTGATATTTTGCATATAGAAGGCGAATGATGTTTTCAATATTGTGCTGAGTTTCATTTTGATACCAATTATTGTTTTATTTCAAATTGCGAAACTTTGGTAAAAAAAGAATATGAAGGAATTACGTTAAAAACGTTCGTGCAAATCTTTCGTCCATTATTTAATACCGTAGTTTGGAAAATAGAAAAGCTTTCGGCTTAAATCTAAGTACATGTATATGATGTTAAAATTGATGCCTTTTCTTAGTGGTGTAATCTGTAGCATCGTTTGTCAACAGAAAGTAGTTTAATCGTCAGTGCAATTCGTGTATCGAAATATATCATTTGAGGTAAGTATTTTTGGATGCCGTGGTGTCCTCGTAAGTTTTATGACGCCATAAATTTCCAACAAAGTAATAAAATAATGGTCAAAGTACCAAAATGATGCACAATTATGTTAATTTTTGCATAGATATTTCTTTCAGAACGATCACTAAATCATGTCGACAACATTTATTTCCGGGGAATCATATTTTGATCTCCTTACCCAATTAGGGTACTTACTACTCATCTACGTCATATGATTCTCCTAAAATGGAGTAGTATATGCGCTAGAGATCATCACAGCATTAATAAAAGCAAATATGCAGCATCGTGTAAGTGAATATGTCATGAAAAAGGATCCTGACTTCGATTTGCTTTCAACGACCCAGATAAACCATCGTGGAAAATGTCCGAAATATTTAGAGAGAGAAGCAGATTAACTGATACAAAAATAGAGGTTCTCTAAAATAGCTCAAAAATAATATACAATCATTGTCCGACTATATAGGACAATAAAAAGATGAAACTCCACAATAATTGAAACCGAGAAAAAAACTTAGAAATAAATTTCTAATTTCTAAATTCCTTTTTGGTGGATTTTTAACTCATATAGCTAGGACAATGACTAGTCAGGGTGGCCTCTTACTATTATAATATTTTTTCGTGACAATATATTTGTCAAAATTCAAATATTCTTTGACTTTTTAAGCAATAGTTTTTTCCTGACTTTTTTAGGTCATGCAGTGGAGTCCGGTAGGCGGCGTCTTGTTTGTTTACTAAATGTTAATGGATCCAAGTGGATCTACCCTTATTTCGTCGAACCCAAAGTTGAAACCCATTTCGTCAATATGTACATTATTCGTGAAAATGCTACGATGCCGTGATTCGTGAACTTTTACTTTTATGGACCACAATTACCTCAGTAACGGTTGGATTTAGGCTAGATATAAATGTACTACCAACAGTTAGAATATTGACTCTTAATCTACTAGAATCTATTGTTAGTTTTCGAATTCGCGCATGAGCATACTGAAAACCGTTATTTCTATTCTGATTATTACTTTTTCGTCACCAAAAAAAACATTTGTTCGAAGCTTTATGTCAGCGCTCATCTTAAACGTTTTTTACTTACTTTCTAATTTTTTAAATAATCTTGTAAATTCAAAATCAAATATCACATCACTTGGTTGCTTGTAATGGCAATGTGGACGTTTGGCAGCTTTTGTGTATTCTTCCACTTTGGACACTTGACCCAATTTATCAGTAAACATTTCTAAACCAACTCTATTTGCAACTAGCTGTCGTAAATGTTGTCTGAAAAACAAAAGAAAAAAATAAATCATGGTATTAAATTTCATTATTGCCTTTTCCACGATTTACCAAGAAAAAATAACTATGTCAAGGAAATATCTCAATCGATTTGCCACCTTTAAACATTTTTTGTCCAAACGCCATAATGGCTCATTTTGCTTCAAGAGTGACTCGGCTAGCGGGCGAGGTTAAATACATGGAGTGGGTCGTCTTTCCGCAAGCAGTACGTAATAGTGCATGTTCTTCTTACTCCCGTAAGGTTTTAAGTTTTCAGGAACAAATAAAAAGAGTCATTAATGCATAACAATAGCGAGACCCGAAAGCGCGATCCCAAGCATTTTAGGGCACAAAATAAAGCAGAAAATTCATTTTTTGGTCCAACTTGGTAAAAAGTAGAACAAAGTTGGACAGTAGTAGGAAGTCCACAATGTAGCCAAAAAGCAAAACTAAATATTTGATTATTTATTTTTATTTTCTAACGTTTGATGCTCCATGAATAAAATTAAATATTTAGTTTTGCTTTTTGGCTACATTGTGGATTTTCTACTATTATCATTTAAGTACGAAATAAATGGGCTATAAACAACCATTAATAATAGTAGGACAGATATCCAAAAAGAAGACACCTGAGAGGGCTACAACACAGTTCTCTCTATTTGGTGTAAAACTCATCTTGTCACCAAGGGCAGTTTTGATTTATCCTAATCTCTACGTACCCTTGGTATTCTTTGACTACATTTTTGTTGCTGATGAGCCAGAATTAATTTCATTCAAAAAAATTTTCCTGCATGGGATCCGAACCTGTAGTCCAGGAGAGATAAATCAAAAAAATGCCCGGACCTCAAACAAATTGCAACAGAATTTTCTTGTCGCCCATGAGGTCTGTATGGTTCCATATAAGCACCAACTAAAAGTCGAGAAGAATCTAGGTGAATCGATTTTTTCCAAAATGGCGGCAATTGATCTGGCCGCAAACCAAGAACACCTTTTAAAATGGACACTATCTGAATTAACAAGAGTTTCTGTAGTTGGTGCTTATGTATATGGACCTCATAGGTTGCAATTTGTTTTAGGTCAAATCATATATCTCCTGGACTACTGGACCCATCTTGATACCCAAGGTTATAATCTACGACAGGCTTCAACTATCATCTTGATACCCAAGGTTATAATCTACGACAGGCTTCAACTATCATGGGGAGCTTTGCGCGAATCATCATAAACCTTGAGTATCAAGATGTACTGGACCCAGAGATCTCCTGGACTACTGGACTCAGAAATCTCTAGCGCCAACGCCTTAACCACTCGGCCATTTGAGCTATTGGGTCAATGGAATTATTCAACCTATTTGAAGCTATATTGATAATTCCGATCGATAATCATAAGTTCTCAAAATCGGCTAAAGGTGTCACTTCCGACTAAAAGAGGTAAATGATCATAAATTGTTTTGATTCGGTTTTTAAATTTGCTCCAAAATTACGGCTTATTATGTGGTCGAAATCATGTTGTCAACTTCAGACACACAAGCCAGCTGTGAACTTTATGTATTGGACTCGAATTGAGTCGATCTTAGAGCGAAATGCGTCGACTTGTATATACGAAATAGGACCTCCGACGGGAGAACTGGACTGAAGTGCCAGCGAATGTGCCATAGACAGGTTGCTGTGCCTCTAGAACTGGTACTGAATATCATTGGACACTTAGACAATTCTATTAGCTGCTAGGTCCCCAGGAATACATACTACAGTAAAATTAAGGGGACATACCGAATTTAAGTAGATTAACATTTAAAATTGTCTGAATCCTGCAGAATCCTGACCATAATATCATAATAATTAGAGGCCAGACACGGAAACAGATAAAAATACTCTTATTTAAACCCTCCGATAAAGGCCCTAGAGGCAAGTTTACTCATTAGGAGCATTAATTTTGTTTGATGCATATTCAATTATAAATGTAACAGAACAGAACAAATGTAACAGAATACTCTCGTCTCTGTTTATATACATTACAAGGATGTCACATTCGACATACACCAGAATCTCGACATTATATGGATGCTCTTATATTTGCTCCTAAAAGTCCTCTTCAAAATACTTGACAGGTAACTCGAGACGATCTAATTGAAGCTATATACGTTGAGTCTCCAGGTTATAGTCGTGATATTTTAGTAATAACGAGTAAATAATCGAAATTTTAGAACTAACTATTACCAGGGGTTTGAAACGATTTAACCGAATTGTCATCGATTTTTACATTTTTTAAACTATTCGCCGCGAAATGACCAAAAAATATCTTTTTTTTTTAAATTTTCTTATTCTAATTCTTTAATTTTACTAGACCACCAAACCGCAACCGAGAGGGGATTGAGAATTAATCGGAAATCTATCGTCGGAATGTTTCGGTCCCATTCGTAGTGTCTTGGCAATACATCAGCAAGCATGCATAAGATATGATCGGAGTGATTTTATCGATTCCGGTCATGTCGTTGTATTCCGAAGACACCACGACGGGGACCGGAATGATCCGACAATAGATAATTAGATATCCGATGAGATCTCAGTCCCGCGTCTTGTTTTTTGTGCTTTTAAAGATGTAGCAAATTGAAGATTTGGTCATGTTTCTTTCCCGTGCTAAGGAGATCAATTAGCGGACAATAAGCTATAGTTTAATTCAGTGAAGAAAAGGGGACTGTGCCCTACGTATCTATTATCATTATAATGAAGAGTTTTTTTCTGATAATTATAATTTGTTCTAATGTAGAAACAAAACACATAAACACGGAGTATTCTAATATGCTAGCTTTCGGCTATTTAACCAATATTTGTAATCCTTTGAGACGTCTTCAGTGTCAGGAATTACAATATCTAAATTACGATTTAATTAATATATTCCATTTGGACACTAGCTAATATTTGGGGCCCGGTCCACTATTTAGTATAGGCGTACAGGGTACAGAATCTTGTTTATCAGAATAAGGATACCACATCTATGTATACAGTTGTTAATTTGGAGATTAGATTATCCCATAAGTAAGTTTTTCTATATTTTGGGACAGCTCTGTATATCCCAAAATGTGAGGGAATTTAATTAAGACACTGACACTTCTGTGGGTTTAAGATCTGCTTCTGACAGTTTTTGAACACTTCATAAGGAAAATAAGATAAACATGAATGATCTGCAGCTCTTGACACTGTTTCCATTATTGATTATGGAAGTTCTAGACATGAAAACAACTTACATGATGTAGATATGTTGAGAATGTTATTAAATGGATCATTAGTCAAAGAAAACATGTGGCAAACGACAGGAAGGCTTGAAGGACTCACTGAAGGACTCGTATAAATTGTGATTATGCTATACAAAGGCACATGATAATGTAACAATGATATGATTTGGAAGGGCAACAAGCTGTTTTATAACATGGGATAACAGCCCAAGGATGCTTGTCTTTTATTAACATTAACATTATCATTAAGTGTTATTGGCAATTTTTATCGAAATAATACTAAATGTTTAACCCGTTTTCACTTTTAAATTTACAAAATACATTAAATCTAGAAACAAAAAAAAACGCAACTCGATCATTATTAGTTATTCATAAATTCGCTCAAATGTTACATGTTTCTCCCCCTCAAATACGTCAATATTCCTCCTAGACCGAGCATTTGGCACCGGTCAGATTTTCATGTTTACTATGAGTTTTTTTAAACTAACAAGGCTGTCAAGCAGCAAAATTGAACTTTCTTAATAATCGAGAGAGTTAATTGTTTTTATTAAATCACATAATACACACTGATTACCTTTTAGATAGTAAATATTGTCGTTAGAGGAGATATAGAAAATTAGTTCAAAAAGTTACTAAAAGGTGGCTGTCAGTGCTGCCAACTTATAGTACCTTTTTGAACTAAATCGATTAGACGGGTTAAAAATTAAGTATTATTTCGTAAAAAAAGTCGTCAAAAACGCTAAAAAACGTTGTTTATTGTTTCCATCCCTTCTTGTCATATGAATTACCTTTATTTCTCGAATAATACACATAACAGATAACAAATATTTTACTTGTCATCCTTGTGCTATAACGATGTTGCTTGTCATCATTCGCATACTTTTCAGTACTTTTGACAGCCCCGACTACAATTTCATCATCAGTTTAAACATAATGTTTGACATAACATGACTAAAAGCTCGAATTTTCAAAAGCATCTGCCATTTTGATTCATTATCAGATTATTGTGGGCCCGTCAGAGCTGGCGGACAAGGGATTTTTTCGGGCAGACAAAGAAATTTGAAACATGAGTCCTAACCCTACCCCTAACAACAACCTAGTGTTTGCCCAATAAAGTAATGATAATAGTATTTTAGATAAACAAAACTTGTAAATATCATGTATTATTTAGAGAATGGTCCATGTTTTTTAGCCTACATATTGAATCATAAAGCCCGAAGTGCACCATTCACGAGGCATTTAAAAAGCAATATAGTTCCCGACCCGCGGAGCGCGGAGGGAGCTATATTCTTTTCAAATGCCGAGGTGAATGGTGGCCAGAGGGCTATATGAATTCAATATTAACCAAAAACATGGACTATTATCTTTATTTCATAGTCCCTTCCCTATACGCTTTACCAAGAGGGGTATGGACTTTTTTTCAATAATGTCATACCAAAATATAATATACTTAAGAATATATTTAGAATTCCGAACCTCGATCGTTCTACATTCTAACATGGGGCCTGTAGACTGGTTACCTGACCGTTCGTCTTCTTTAGCAGACTAACCAAAATAATAACTTTTTCAAATAAGGTATTAAATTTAATATTAAATTATTAGTAATAATTTAATACCCCTCGCTATACCATCA